>JAUPMG010271509.1:0-19299 GCA_031762675.1 Pachysandra terminalis
ATGTAAATGGTGAATAAATTCAATGCTTGATCTATGTATATGCATGTTATGAACCATCTGATTCTGATGTGGGAAATCATAACTGAACGTAAATAAATGAATAGATATAACTCCAGTACTCAACAAACATATGTACTTCATCCTTGAGAGTGAACTGGTATAAAACACAAAACAGTTAGCCTACTCAAGCTATACAAACAAATGTTTATTCATATAAATACAAAAGTGTCATGCTAACAGAAAATGCATCAATATGAACTCCATGTAAATGGTGAATAAATTCAATGCTTGATCTATGTATATGCATGTTATGAACCATCTGATTCTGATGTGGGAAATCATAACTGAACGTAAATAAATGAATAGATATAACTCCAGTACTCAACAAACATATGTACTTCATCCTTGAGAGTGAGCTGGTATCAAACACAAAACAGCTAGCCTACTCAAGCTAACATTTGGTTTATGTGTATACATGTGCAATGTGTATGTGTGCATGTCAGAGAGAGGATGCTGCAAAAAGTGATTTTCTTTATCATTGATATAGATGAGTGTCACGTGGCACGGTGGCAGCACATTTGGCCATCATCCATTTCAATAGTCTTGTGGGACACCCCTGGGTCTATCTAACAAATATAATCTAGTATCTGAAATGTTTCAGAAATAGTTCCACATTCCTGTTATGACAGGATTAGTTACTAATACAAGAGACTACAGAGAGCACAGAAGATGAACATTTCATTTGCTCATTTTGTCTATCTTATATATTTTTTGAGTCTTGTTTTTGGTTGTGATCACCTTAGTCAACTGTTACAATCTTGTACACTTTCAGAATACAAGGGACTAAATGAAAAATTGGAGTTCACATGGATGTCTTTCGGGTAGTTTAAGGATCAGTGGATCTCTATCGCTTTGTTTTCTTTCCACTTTGTACCTTCATCTAGCTTACACTGCTAGTTTATGGCTTGCTTTGGTGGTTAGCCTTTACTTATAACCCTCACTTACAGAGGGCTCGCTCTTTTATACACTACTTACAAATGCAACTACAATCATTTACTGATCCAAGAAAAAAAAATAGTTAAAATTCATAGCCATGACTGAGGGTTGCAATTTCTGACCTGACTTGCCAGCCCACTCACCATTTATGTGAAATAGGGATTGGACCATCAGGATTCTCAACCTACAAGTCATATTAGGATTACGGTTTCTCAATCCACTTGTAAGGGGGTTGGATTCAGGCCATGTCCCCCAGATCAATCATGACACAATACTCAATTACATTTAGGAATTAATAGTTATGTATAATGTTAATAATTAGATGCTTGCATATTTTATATTGCTACATCACATTCATAACTTCAAGAATAATTTAATGATTTAAGTAACATTTTACTAATTTCATATTTTATGTATTTAATAATTTTTTGATATTTAATAAATTACATTTGTAAAGGTAACCACATATGCTAATGGGGCAGGTTAAGGTTGAGTTGGTTGAGTCCAGGTTTTCTACTTTCCACCTAAATAATAAATGGGTGGTTTTTGGTTGAGCACATTTCTTTTCTATCTATTAGTTCTCCAAATCCAATCATTTGGGCCATGAGATTCCCCAAGTCTACACTTTCTAGTATCTAAGATTGATATTTAACAATGGGAGAGATTAAGAACATTACCATAGAATCATAGAATGGTAGCAAAAAAGGAGGCAGTTTCAAGAGTATTTACATAATAAACACATTTCAATTAGACTAAAAAGAAAATTTTGTTAAGACAACAATAACGCCAAAAATTCTTTATATAGTAGAACATTAGGAATCAAGAAGAAACATATGTACAAAATACCTTCCAAAAAAACATATGAACAAAATGATTAAAAAATGAGTTGAGGATGCTAAGATGGCTGGATGAAAACAATGTTTTAAATTTAAGGGAAATTTTGTTATGTCGGGCCCTAGAGATAATATCTCCAGGGGAATTTCTCCATTTTACCGAATTGGCAATATATCACCTATAACAGCGATATATTGAACTTTTTCTTCATTAAAACTGGTCAACACCTTCAACGTGGGGATATTTCGAAATATCTCCCATTTCGACCGAAACCTCCTTTTCTTAGCAAGGTGACCAAAAATCAAAGTTTTTTTTTTCCTTCAAGGTTTGAGTTACAACATTAAATCTAAAGACTCCATTACTCAGCTCTAAAAAGAATCACACAACATATTGAAGATTGAAGCATCAATTTTTGGGATTTGTGAGGTAAATCTAACATCCTCTTATACTTTTTTAGGTTGTACTTTTGCATAACTCTAGTTCCATTAGGTTGAAATTGCATGTTGATGCATCTATTCGAGCTGGGTCGACACTCTTTGTGGATGTGATACTTTTTTTTTGATAATTTTGTGGTGTGATACTTATTGTTGTCATACATTTGATCATATATTTGGATGTTGCATTTTTAGTTCTTTCAATGTTGTTTTTGACATTTAGATGTATTTTGACTCTTATATGGATTGTAGTTCACATTTTATATAGCAGTTCATAGTTATAGGCTGACAACACATATGTTACTTAGATCCCTAAATGTTTGTTTATCAAAATGCATAGTTCTTTATTGTTATATTTAGAGTTATTTGTTTGTGTTTATGTATGTTTTAGTGATCCTTGAAGATTCATTAAAAAAATCCAAGTTTTTCCTAATTTTCCCCCATTTCTCTCCATCTGAGGAAATATTCTACCAAACGAAAATACAACCCAATACTTCGGCAAAATTTCCTCTAGTGGTGAAATTTCCAGCAAAAGCAACATTTAAAACAGTAAATGAAAGGACTATGGAGTATAATACTAAAAATAAGTGCATTCATGAGACTTTAAGAGTAGCTCCATTAAGAGTTAAAAAATGAAGTAAATTGAGATGGTTTGGACATGTTCAAACTAGCCAAAAAGATGGGAGATTTTGACCAAAAGTGGGATATTTTGACTAATTTCGACCATATAACCTTCTAAGTCCCTCCAACTTCATTTTTCTTTTTAAAATCAATCCTTATTATAACTTTTTAGTTCCACTTTGAATCTACCCTCTTTTGTCAAGGAAATTTGTGGAGATTTTTGTGTTTTTGGTCTTGAAATCCCTTAAGAATACCTCTAGGTAATTTTAGGATTGTTTCTATTTTCTTCCTTTGTTGAATTAGCATGTCATTGAGAGGAAGACATTCTTCATAATTGAGACTTAAATATGGATCCAACCTGTTTCTTATGTAATAGCTTTAACATATCTGTTGAAAATTTACTTGTTGATTCTTCTTATGCAAGAAGTTTGGACCCTTTTTTATAAGACAATTGCCTTGTACCCTTCATCTACCCCAGAGATATTGGTGACTGGATTCAAAAAATGCTTCTCTTACAAAGTAACAATGATTTTCTAGCTTATTTGGAAACATACAAATGATGGTAACTTTTAACAATGGAGCCCAATGCTTACATGCTTGTTGAAGAGGATACTAGGATTTTATGGGATCATCTATTTACAAACGTATTAATTTCTCCCCAGGTCAATACCTTCACAAAGCTCCTGTTCCTAGATGGATTACGATAATCCCATCCCCACCTCATTATATCAAGTTAAATTTTGATGGCTCAGTGGATAATTATGGCCCAGGGATAACAACTTTTATAATTAGGGATTACCATGGCATGCCTCTACTGGGAGCCACTACTCCCATTGGTATCAATACAATATAGGTAGTAGAATGTGTTACTCTCTGGGGTAGCCTAATTCAAGTTTTAGCCTTAGGCACTATTCATGATGTAAGGGAACTCCAATTTGGTATTGGATTGTGTTCAATACAAATTAGCCCCTCCCTTATCCATCTGAAAGATGCACAACATTTATAGCATGCTTTTACCCAATTTCAATCTGAACTAGCATCATCCACAAACAAAAAGGAAATCAAATTGCTAATATATAGTGATTTCTTAACTTTCCATATATAGAAATAGCAACAGATAGACCAAAACCGACATCTCTTATGACCATGACACGAAAGGGATATTAATTGAATGGAATTGGGATACGGATGGAATATAATGAAATTAAGAGACTTTGAGGTTCCCTATGAAATGAGGCACGGAACGAAGCCACTGCAAAGAAGTTCCAGGAGTTACATAAGGAAGCTTTTTGGGCTCATATTCGTCATGGGTTGAGAGCGGGAACATAACTATTTGAGATCTATTCTCTCATTGTTAATCAGTAGCTCAGTGGTAGATCGATCGGCTGTTAATTGCTGGTCATAGGTTCGAATCCTACTTGGGGAGATTTGATTCATTCGGAATTAAAGAATTCAGAATGAAAGGGCTCGAGGAATTGATGGTATAACCGTATAAGGATTGAAAGCCTAAAAATTTAGGAAACCAAATTTTTGGGTCTTCAACCTAAATATGTATTCATAGATTATAAGATAGTCTATGTGTAACATAAAAGGTCAATCTATATGTTGCCCAATTTTTTTTCATTTTTGAACAAAAAAATTTATTTTAATTGTTTTATGAAAATAACTCAAAATATATATTTATCTTAAATAGGAAAAGAGTTTATGGGATTTCAGTTTGATTACTATTTATGCCATAAAACAATGAATAATTTAGTCAACCTTTTATTAAAAAGACTAATATTATATATTTAAAAATCAATTTCTTCTTAAAACTTGAAAATTCAATATGCAAAGATGCAAATATTGGATAAAATGGATAAGTAGTGAAATATTCTTTTTTTCGACGAATAAGATGTTAAATAATTATAACTTAATAGACAGAGATTCAAGCTTAGGAGGTGGAATGGAACAGGGTGTAGGGGATAGAAGAGAACATGGAGATGGTGGAGGAAAGAACCAGAAGTTGCTTAGTTCATCCATAGTGGAAGCTGCTTTTGATATGCCACACAAGATGTAGACGAAGTCACTCATTTGACCCTCAAAACTGGCAGTGGTATATGTCTCAGTTTCAAATGATATTTTTCACCCTACCAAAAGCAATAAGAATCAAGTATTGGTATGCATCATACGAAACGTTGAAAACTTTGAATGTATCATTTTATTTTGGTGATACTTAACATAAAGAATCAAATCAAACTCTGTCAAAACCAATCATATTAGAATCATCCATAGTTCTATATTTAAAACCATGGAGTTGACTCAGCATTTCATAAGCCAATATTGTAAGGGTGCGAGTCAGATTGGTAAAAAAAGAGGCATCTATTACCTATAGTTTTGGGTTATGGATATTGACCATGACCAGGTTTCCTCTAAGAAACTTTCATATGGATAAGGTTATATGTCCTACAATTCCAATATCAGACATCATATAACAAGGGACAAGAAATGGTTAGATAACCTATGCTAACGGTTCCCATGATGACCAGTTCCAGAAATTATTTTGTGACTATAGAGATCCATATGCATCTGGTTATTGATTATACAGAGAGTATAGTTATTGATATGGTCAGCTATATTATCAGTGATTCATATCAATATCTCTGCATGCTTGTCTATTTCATTAAATATGAACTATTAGAAGACCATTCATAATTATATTGATACCCATCATTACACCATAAATTAGGAAAAAAATTACTTACAGTTGGAGCAACAATATTTCTATTGCCCCAGTCAGGATAGGGACAACAAGTTCCAACTAGCCAGGAACTCCACGTAGTTACGAGTCGAAGATTTAGTTATTTTTTTTATGTATTTTTTACTTTTAAAAGTATAATGTGCTAGTTACTGGTCTACAAATCTTTTATATATGTTCTGTGGGTAACGTGTTTCTAATCATGAACAAAAAAGGACAAAAGTGAGTCTCCTAGTCAACAAGAGCCTCATCTCCAAAATCAATCTCCCCCATTGAAATCCCTTTTTTCGCAATCTATCTACCATTGCATTGGCCGATCTATGCACCCACGATAATATATATTCAACAACTATGCAATGGATTATGGATCTAGCCAACATAATGGTGATACTTAATCTCCAAGAGACGATTATGCCTCCTCAAATGCATGCAACAACTGAAGATGATTATAATTAAGTTAGCTATGAAAAGTCTTAGCCTCCTTGAGACCGAATAGGATCAACTCTGCTTCAGCCTTCATAGCATTCTCCAACAGGACCACAGTACATATGAATCACACCCCCTGCAATCCCTTAAGATGCTTCCAATCTCATAGACTTTTGAGTCCCAACTCGATAAATTTTTTTAAAGCAATAGTCCAAAGCATCTATTATATAAATGACTAAATAAATATATATTATCTTTCAAGTGTGTGTATGTGTATGTACATAGTTATATTTATAATATTTCTGTACTAGCTGAATTATGTTTAAGTATTCTAAATGAGTGATTTAGTCATTTTACAAAAATAAAAGCATCACTAAGAGTCTAAGAGTGTGTATGGTGTAGCTTCCTAGGAGTTAGGAAGTGCTCCCTGGTTCTGAAAGAACTTCTCGTGCAGCACTTTAAGTGTCTAGTGACATCTTTGAAAAGTGCTTTGGGCAATAGAGCTTCTACAGAGCCCATTCTCCCTAAAGCAATCGGAGAACTACTTCTGAAACTGTATTCGTTAGAGGCAATTTATTTAAACACATGCTCTTTTATTATAAAATTTCTACACTGCCCAAGTTAACTCTCTAAATGAGCATTTCAAAGACCAAATAACCCCTTAAACATTTAAACGTGGATAGAAACCTACTAAGAAAAGGACTCTACCGAACACCATTTACTCCCATAAAACTCAAAGGATTTATTTATGAAACACTTTGCAACATAACAACACCACTGTTACCTAAGATATTAAGTGATTAATATAGTTTTCTTCTTTTTTATAAAAAGAAAACACAAAGTAACAAGTGTAGCCTTCTTACAGGCAAGTAATTAATAGAAGCTTATATGAATAGTACTTGTTGATCTGAAAAGGATATTAGAATTTTCATTTGAAGCAACACGTACATAAAGCGCTTTCCCTAAATACAAGAAAAGTTATTTTCTTTTATCTTATTTCTAGAAATTAAAATATAGATGACATCATCAGTGAGTGAGAGATTACCCTCTTAAAATGTGTGGACCTAGGTGTCACTCTTCCATCAAAGGATAGAAACAAAGGAATTGAAAGAGAAATAGACGAGCCACTTTTAGTAAAACCAAGAAAGCGCAAATCGCAACTTGAAAAACAGCTTCGTCATATCTGAATTCATGGATTAGGGATTAGGGTGCACCCGCACTTAGATTGTAGAGATCAAAGCATCAAAATGCCCTTTACTAAGGAAAATTACTACTAAGATTCAACATAAACCAATGATGGCTCCAATATAGTTTCAAACTTTGGAAAGAAAAGTAGAATTTTCTTGAACTTTTTCTTTATGCCAAATGCAGAAAGATCAAAAGGATTATTCACTAGTTAAAAAAATAGCAAAATATTGCCAACTTTTGTCAAAATGTCACCATTTATATCAACTACGAAGAGCTGATTTCTCATGTCATAAGAGATTTAGCAAAAATTTACACCGGCTGCCAATCTGATGCAACCTTATTCCTTTACCCAGGCTTGGAGCCAGCAATGCTCAAAAGATATAACAACAAAAAACAACATCGGCGGAGTTTGAAAAGCTGGTTTCTCACCATATACAATTTATAATTTTCCTCAAAAACTACTATCATGTCATCAAATATTAAGCGAAGAGGGAGAAACCGTCTCACATTTGCTTCTCCATTGCAAGGAAACTAGGAAGATTTGGTATTCCTTCATCAGAAGATTTAACGTTGAGTGGATTATGCATGAAGATTTCAAATCAGTGTTGTGTAGTTGGAGTAGGAAGACAAGGAAGAAGGGGAGTAGGAGTTGCATTCTTTAGAACTTATGCCCGGCTGCTATTTCGTGGACTGTTTGGTGTGAGAGAAATCAGAGGCTATTCCAGGATCAGAAAAAGGAGACCCGGCAGATTATTGATAACACAGTATCTCTTCTCTTCTTCTGGTCTTCTAGTTTTACTAAATTTAGGGGGTGTACATATCCTGATTTTGACGGTAAATGTATGGGGCATGAGCTGGGATACACATAGTTAGCTATACTATTACATACTTTGTAAATTTTGGCCTTTGGCCCTTACTAATATATACATATACTTTTATCGATTGAAAAGATTAGAAGTGCAGAAAAACAACTCCTTTAAGTTTCATTTTGTACACATCTGTCCAGGAAATTGAGTTGAATTTCTTAAACAATTTTTATTATCTCCCTTTATTTGTTGATTCAAGACCAAAGCACTTTCTTATAGGATAGTCAATTATAAGAAGAGAATTCGGGACCAATAAGTGAATGATGACTATACTTTGTGCATCTCATATGTATGTATGTTCGTGTGTGTGTGTGCGTGCTTGTTTGTGTGTATATATATATACACAAATGATGAGTGTCTTATGTGTAGTACTTAGGAAACCTTTCTTATTTATACCTTAATATCTTGACATGTGGCACATGTTTGGGCCCTAAAAAAAAACACCACTAATATTTTTCCCATATCAGCCTCCACACATAAGACAGCCCAATCGGACACTAGTAGCCCTTCAATTGGGCCCTTGATTTGCTGACCACTTCAAAAACACTAACACAATACTATAGGGCGGCACTATAGCAAATGACATGGTCAAAAAATCAAAGGCTCCACCGGAGGGCTACAAGTGTCTGATCGGGCTTCTTTGCATGGAGATTGATATGCCAAAAAAATTAGTAGGGTTTTTTGTGGGCCCAAACAAGTTCCACGAGCCGAGCTATAGGTTGCAAATAGGAAATGTTAAAACTTGTCCTCTCTCTCCTGTCCTATCTCTCTATACATATATGGATAGATAGATATTATATACATATGATATATAACATAACATATTATCATTTTTTCATAGATATAGCCAAAAGACACGATACATATTTGCATTAATTTCACGCATTTAGAGCAAATAAATTAATGCTTAAGTAACAAACAAAACAAATTGAGGAAATAGAACTTCGGGCCTATAAGCATTATCGTGGGCAACAAGAGTTCATTTCCACACCATTGTACTAGCATAGTCCCTTGGCCATGAAATGACTAACTCTAACAAGGACATATAATTAGGTACCTCATATGTCCATTGATAAGAGTAAGGCTACAATTATGGATATGGAGAAGCATAAAGATACGGATAGTAAATCTAAGATACTCATAGGCAGCTTCATATCAATAGTCCTCCAAATATGGATAAGAAGATTTGCATGATAGTCTGATAGTTTGATAGCAGCTTGCTATCCATAGTACATACTATTATGTGAGGATCGGTTCTGTTATGTTGTCTATTAGTGTTTCGGGTCTATTAGAGTGGTCGGCCCATATAAAGGGCAGTTATGTAATTTCATGATTTAAAAAAATTGATATAGAATATAAGAAGTCAACATGTTTTAAGTGTGACTTCTCTCCTTTTCGCTCCTTTCTATCCTCATCCCGTCTCTTCTTCTCTTCATCCCCTCTTCTCTTCTCTTAGTCTCTTCTCTTTACATAGTATCAGAACTTTAAAATCATAAGGGACTGCCAATTACTATTGTTTTACTCTCTTTTTTCCTAATTCATTTGGTTGTTTTACCCACCAGATAATGATGGGAATAGTAAGTGGTTGAAGAACCTTCCATAGTTGAAACTTGAAAGAGAGAGGGTGTTATTTTTCTGGTTTTTTTGAAGGGTTTTGGTGTGGTTTTAGATAAAGATCAGAATTGGTTTGATTGGTTGAAGGTTCGTGATATTGGTTTCAACAAAGCAGTATCAGATTTATGAAATCTGCAATTAATTCTGATTTTCTAGAAGCAGTTGGTTCATGTTTCCACTTGTTTGTTTATTCAGTCCAGCTGTTGTTTTTTGAATCTAAAAGTTGGTTTCTTTTGTTCTTGGTCGATTCTCTTTCGAAATTTGGAGCTTACCATGGTAAATAAGTTCTTGGTTGTTGAATCCAAGCCTTCTGAATTTATTTCCTCATAAATCACGTCTACAAAGTTGAATGAGAATGACTATGTTTTTTATTTTTTTTGATGAATAATGAAAGTAGTATAAATAGAGACGAGAATATACATAGTTGTTAGGCTAGATTGAAGTTGACATACAACCTCGAAAAAGAAAAGCAAAAACAGAAAAAATCAGAAAAATAGATCCCCAAACGAGGAACCAACTACCGCTCCTCAACCATAAGATAACTCAGTACCACCCCAAAAAATGACTCAGAGATAGTTCCTTCTCTAGCCAACCGATCCGCCAGCCTATTGGCACTACTAAGAACATGGACAAAATCAATGTTTAAGCCCTCTCCAAGAGACGTGCCAGCAAGAATGAATGGAAAAGTCTCCACGAACTACAGTTCCTCTCTCTCATCCAAGAAATAACAACCGCTAAGTTCCCCTCCACCAAATTATGAAATACCTTGCTCCTAGCTTCCCTAGTTCCCTTAAACCCATAGTCAAAGCAAGAAATTCAGCCCGCATAGCATTGCCTTCCCCGATCGGCCCAAAAAACCCAAGAAGAGCCATCAAAATTTAACTTGATCAATCCCATATCAGAAGGATGCCACCTCGTCTTCACATGAATAGAAGAAGAACGAAGATGTACCACCAAACCCGAATCTCTGATAACAGATGAAGCTAATAATCCTCTAAATTCCTCCCTGGATATCACCCAAGAAGTTGCTTGCTATTCCTTCTATCCTCGAAAATTCTGCTGTTTCTTTCCCTCCAAATGGCCCAAAACATCACAAAAAATAGAGCCCTGTAAAGCATCCTACCACATTTTCCCATCCAAGGAAATCTCCATTGTGCCAAAAGTGCTTGGGCATCACAGGGCATCACAAAGGATGCACTCACCATGCCACAAAAATTAGACCAAATCTCCCTAACAACCTGACAGTGAATAAAAAGATGATCAGCTGATTCCCCCATCTGCCTGCACATGAAACACATCTGAGAGGAAATAGCAAGGTATTTTTGCCTCCTCTGAAGAACATCCTGAGTATTAATCCTTTTATGTAAGACCAACCAAACAAAGGCCCTAACTGAATGAGAATAACTATGTTACTTGGGCTAAATCTATAGAGGTATTCTTAACTGGAAGGGGGAAAAGAAGATAACTTAAGGAAGAAAGGCCTGAACCAGATGCAAAGAACTACGAAGAATGGCTTCAAGAAGATGCACAATCATGACATGGCTATGGAATAGTATGGATCCAAAAATTAGTTTCTCATTGATGTCATGTGATACTTCTAAACATATATGGGAAAGTGAAAAGTTCCAGTTTTCTTGGTCAAACAAAATAACGTGTATCTATGATTTGGCAACTGAGTACTTTTCTTTACAGCAATGGCAGAAGAATGTGACTTATTATTACTCAACCTTAGATAATATTTATGATGAGATAGATACGTATCAGGCCCTATCCACTGATATTAGTATCATGAAGAAACAACATGAGGATATGCGAGTCATGAAATTTCATACCAGTCTTCATCTAGAGTATGGACCCGTTCGATCTTAGATTCTTGCAGGGGGTGAACTTCCATCTTTATTTGAGGTGATTTCTCGAATTCAAAGGGTTTCTATATCTGATTCTTCTAGTGGTATTGTGGGTGATCGATTAGCACTTTCTATACATGGTGCTGATCATGGTAGTAGTGGTGGTGGTGGCACTGGTCATGGAGGTTCTTTTGGTCGAGGTAGAGGTGGTGAGCCAGGGGGAGCAGGTGAAGTTAGTGGGAAGAGAATATGTTCCTATTGTAGGAAGGAAGGACATACCATGGACTGGTGACATGATTTGCATGGTAAACCAACAAAGTTTGATAACCATGCCTCTCTTCTGATAATGGTACTCACGCTTCTACGTCTAGTGGTACATGAGTCATTGATTTATCTGCTAGTATCACTCTTCCTCAGGAAGAATATGCCAAAATTATTCGCGCCTATGGTCTTTAGCAGACTTCTCAATCCACATCTACTCTAGTCTAATTGAGGGTAATGCTTCTGCATGTTTGTCCTCTTTTTCCATACCCTGGGTTATTGATTCAGAGGCTTCAGATCATACATTAGGCCATTCAGGTATCTTTTCTTCACTACAATCTACTTCCTTTCCAAGTGTAACCTTTATTGATGGAACCACTTCTAAGGTATCAGGTTTTGGAGTTATCAATCCTACTCTCAATATCTCTTTGTCATCTGTTTTATATGTTATATAGTTCCCATTTAATTTGATGTATGTTAGTAAACTAACAAAAGCTCTAAACTGTTCAGTTAAATTTTTTCCATTTTCTTGAGTCTTTTAGGATTTAAAGACGAAGAAGAAGATTGGTGAACGGCATGAGGATAGTGGGCTATATTACTTAGATGGTGGTGGCACTAACACTGCACCTCAGAGATCCTTGTCTTAACTTCAATGGCACAGTCGATTTATTCACCCCTTTTTGGATAGCTTGAAGAAATTTGTTCCTTCATTAGGAAGTTTGTCATCATTAGAGTGTGTTTTGTCAATTTAGTAAACATCAGCGTGTTCCTTTTCCAATCAGAATTGATAATCTTGTCCTGGTTCTTTTATGTTGATTCATTCTAAAGTATGAGGTCCTAATTATATTGTTTTGTATTTGGGCTTTTGGTTACGTTTGTGGATGACAACTCCAAAATGACATGGCTTTATTTAATGAACGATCGTTCAGAATTATTTTCCATCTTCCAAATTTTTTGGGCTAAAGTTAAGACTCAAGTTTCTTTACCTGATTGTATTTTGAGATTTGATAATGCCAAAGGCTACCATTCTTCACCTTTCCAAACTTACAACATAGTATACTCCATCAAACCTCTTGTGTTTCTACCCCACAACAAAATGGAGTAGCCGAACGCAAAAATAGGCACCTCCCTAAGGTTACTCGTGCCTTACTAATCCATATGAGTGTACCTAAGACTTTTTAGAGTGATGCTGTTCTCATTGCCTATTTCTTGATTAATCGGTCACCTTCGTCAATTCTTAGAGGACAACCACCAAATTCTATACTATTTTTGAATGTCTCTGCACTTCCATCAGCTCCTCACATTTTTTGGATGTGTTTGCTTTGTTCATACTATGAGTCCAAATATGACAAATTAGATTCATGAGCAGTGAAATGTGTTTTTCTCGGTTATTCTCATCCTCAAAAAGGGTATAAATGTTGTAGTTCTGTTCTTCGCAAACATTTTGTGTCTGTAGATGTTGAATTTTTTGAGTCTACTACATATTTCTATGGTGGAGCTTCTAGTTTCAATGCCTTTGATTCTACTCCTATTGATCAATCTGCTCCTTTACCTATTCCCATTGATGTTTCGGGTGTTCCTCCTACGAACGAGAGAAAGAAATCTGATTTGCAAATGTATGTGCAACAATCTAAAAGTGGGGCTCCAAGTTCAAATTCTGATCTAAAGCCAAAATCTGTACCTCCATGCTCTTATTCACAGCCTACAGATCCTATCTTAGATTTAGACCTTCCAATTCCAATGCAGAAAGGTAACGATATACCACTTCTCATCCTATTTCTAATTTTATGTCTTACACAACACTTTCTCTTTATCGTTCTTTCCTCACATTATTACTAGTACTTTTCAATTCCTAAATCCATTCTAGAAGCTTTATCTTATCCAAGCTGGAGAGAAGCTATAGAAGATGAAATGTTTGCCCGAAGTCCAATGGTACTTGGGAATCCATTTCCATTCCTCCTGATCAGACTGTTGTGGGATGTCGTTGGGTGTTCACTAGTAAATATTTACCTGATGGTACTGTGGAACGCTTAAAATTTTGTCTGGTAGCAAAAGGATATACATAGACGCATGTAGTTGACTATTCCGAGACCTTCTCCCCATTTGCCAAGTTGCCTCTATTCATGTCATTATACCCTAGCTATTAATCTTGATTGTCCATTGTACCAATTGGATGTCAAAAATTACTTTTGCATGAAAATCTTGAAGAGATGTATATGGAGCAACCTCCGGGTTTTATTTCTCAAGGGGGAGTATGGGAAGGTGTATAAACTTAAAAAAGCTATTTATGGATTGAAACAACCTCCTCATGCATGGTTTAGGAGGTTTAGTGATGCGGCTATAAAGTTTGGGTTACAGCAATGTGAAATTTGTCACTTTGTCTTCAGTCATATATCAGTTGCTAGCTGTATCATTCTGGTTATTTATGTTGATGATATTGTTGTTATGAGTGATGAAGATGAAGGTATTCAGAGTTCGAACAATTTTTACAACAACAATTTCATAATAAAGATCTTGGTACGTTCAAGTATTTTTTGCAGATTGAGGTGGTCCGTCGAGTTATGGAAGTTCTTTTTCACAACGTAAGTATGTTATGAATCTTTTGGAAGAAACTGGACTCTTAGGTTCTAGACCCGTTATTACTCTTATGGATCTTAGCATCAAGTTATGAATAGATCAGGGAGACTCACTAGATGACCCGGCGAGGTACAAAAAACTGGTTGGTAAGATTAACTATTTGACAGTCACTAGGCTAGATATATCTTTTGTTTTCAGTGTTGTGAGTCAGTTTATGGAGTCACCTTGGTGTCCACGTTGGGAGGTTGTTTGTTGCGTAGTGAAATATCTTAAGGAATCACTAGGTTGTGGTCTTGTGTTTAAAAAACATGGTCATTTGAATGTTGAAGGTTTCTCACATGTTGACTGGGTGGGCACTCCTTTAGATAAGAGGTCAACTACAAGGTATTGTACTTTCTTTGGTGGTAACTTGGTGTCATGGAAAAGCAAGAAACAAAATGTGGTAGCTAGATCAAGTGCAAAAGCAGAATACCGAGAGATGGCTCGTACGTCTAGTGAGTTGATTTCATTGAAGCATTTACTGGCTAAAATTGAATTTAAGATTCATTTCCCTATGAATCTATTCTGTGATAATGAAGTTGCTATTCATATTGCTACTAATCCGATATTTCATGAGAGAAGAAAGCAAATTGAAGTAGATTGTCACTTTGTTCGGGAAAAGATTCAAAGTGGGGATATTTGTACCCCATCTGTGAGTTTTGAAAGTCAACTTGTTGATTTATTTACTAAGTTGATGGGTAGGTCAAGAATTGATTTCATATGTAACAAGCTGGGCATATATATGCTGCAGTTTGAGAGTGAGGCATATACGATGTATATGCTCCAGTTTGAGGGGGGGGGTGTGCCTATTAGAATGTTATTGGTCTATTAGAGTGGTCGACCCATATATGCTCCGTTCCTTTGTATTCTCCTCCCTTCTCTTCTTCACTTGTTCCTTTCTATTCTTCCCCCTTATCTTATTCTCGCCTTCTCTTATTCTATTCTGTACGTCTCTTATCTTTACAGATACCAAATACAAGCTCTTGATCATTGCATCATCATATCATGATCATAGATGAGCATACTATTGAACTTGTACTAAAGAACATGACAATCAGCAAGTTGAACTCCAAAGAAGTGATCTTGATGCAAATGTATGCCTAAAATTTCCTTCTTTTTCTTTTCTTATCCAAAATAAAACAATTTTATTTGATGATATTGATGAAGTAGTGGCGCCTTTTTTGAAAGTGAACCATCTATCCGGAAATAACAAATACTGGATAGCATGAATTCTGTAGCATCCATTGACATAACCAAGTTAGAATTCATTTATTACATGCAATTACACTTTGTATGTATCTATGCATGTATATGTATGTATTTATGTATGCATGTGCATGCTAATAAGAAAAAGCCTAAAAGAATACTCGAAAGAGAATCAGAAGATGCTCACCAGGACTGTGCTGCTCTCCTTTCAACAAGTTAACAGCCTTGTACTCATAATTCAACCCCTTTCTTTTTCACAGCCCCAAATGAAGAAGAATAATAAAAAGACCAAAATCAATTCTCAATTTCCATCACAATCAAACAATTAGTGGGGAGGAGGAAAAAAAAAAAAACAAGCAAGCCAGGGTTTAAAGTGGAGAAAGGGAAGGAGACCTTTCAAGATGAGTGCAATTCGAACACGATGTGCGCAAGAGCTCCGCCAGTATGAATAGAGTTTCAGTTTGGGTTCCATAACGATAGAATCGCTGGCACCAGCCTGGTCAAAGCAGAAAAATAGTAGAAGGAAATTCAGCTCGATAATTAGATCGAAATGTAAATGGAAAGGTATGGAAAAAAGAACAACCCACCCCACCATGATATGAAGCGTCCAAGCTTATCGAAGAACAAATGGGAATTGGTCTTTTGATATATACTAGACAGACATTGCACGAACAAGGCACGTCCAAAACATAATGGGGAAATTACCTATTACCCCTACTTTAGCCAATTTATTGCAAAAAAGTATATTGACCTAAATAAATTATTAACCCCTCAAGTATAATTTGGCAAGTTGGTCCTCTGTCATACCTGTTTGGTATGGCGGTTGGTATTTGCTTTTTGAAAAAAAATGAATACCAATATTACCCTCACCTCTCTCTCTCTCTCTCTCTCTTGACCCTACCACCACCACCACTATCCCACCATGATCATTGTCACGACCCGATTCCAGGGTATACCCCTCGAGGGTTACCTACTAGAATCCAGCGATGCAACTCTCACCCACTCCACTGGAGGTGGCAAACAAGTGAATAATAAAGAGACAAATCTAAATAATATATTAATACTAGATGTGTCTTACCAGGATCATTATTAACCATTAATAAAGCTGAAGCTTCTACCAAAGCCCACCAGCTATCTATCAGAGTAAGCAGCAACCTGAAAAATAAATCCCAAACATGGGTAAGCTATAAAGCCGAGAGTAAACTCACAATAACCGGACATTTACTCAGAAACACAAACCAGTAAGATAATATGGAATACTTTATAAGTGAGTTATGATCATCAAGACTTAACCTGAACACTTACGCATTTAAATGATTAACTTTAAAATTTCTAATCATGCTAAGTTATTACCCAACATTGGTTAACTGAACAGTCTATTCTCAAAGCCAGATGAATTCCTGTCTAAACTGCCATTACCACTACATTAATTTCTATAGTACTTACATGAACTACTCTTATAAATTAATTTACTCAATTCTAATTGTAATATGAGATCCATATTAACATCTACGAGTAATAACCTTAATTATTCACTAACTAAGAATTTAAGCAATCATATCACTTCATTCAACACACTATGCAGTTCTCTCATCCATACTCGTTGGAATTAGTGTCATGTATGGTAGTCCACTCACAACCACATACTAATTTGATGCAGTATGATCTATGCTCGATCTCCAGAGAGTCAAGTCTCCCTTTCTAAATTCAAAACACAATTGCAAACACATGATGTGCATACTACTGTTTCCTTCATGATCACTGGATGCTCACGCTCGATCCCAACTGCGCCACCATCTATCACGACGGGGATACATGGACCTATTTAGGCTAAGGCCGACAGTGGATTCTGAGTGTACAACACAGTTTTAGGGACTTGCAACCCATGGGGAATTCATGCCCCACCTCTATTTTTATCGGAGACCCACTCTCAAATGGGGAGGGGCCCAAGGGTTGTCTCACCGGGGACCGCCCTCGGTGGCACATTCCAGTTCTTAATACTAAAGAGTTAAATAATGAATGATTAAACGTCTGAGCCTATTGGACATCTCTGATCCTCACCCTCACTTTGCCTCTCGAGAGCAACATTCCAGACGCATTCCAGAGTTGGATTAGAATTGGTCATCCTGACCTCGAAGCAAATATGCAAAACCGATAGTTATTCCATTAGGTCTGAATTTAATTAAAAGCAATAAATAGAAAACAAGCCACAACAAAAGCATCTTCATCCAATCAATTCATCACACATCATGGGTTCACACTCCCATGTTCAACATGCTCAAGAGACACTTTTAAGTCCCCATAAGCATACCTTATGTTATACCTGTCCGCAGACATCTCAATATTAAACTCATGCTTATTCATAAATAATATGAACTAATATAACCATGTGTTTTCAAGGATTTACATATTAGTCTTTACCCCACAATACCATGCATCTCTCAACATAAACAACAATTACCGTACGTATCTCTTGCTTAAACAAAAATAAAGTAAGCAAAGGCGATCAAGTACACTCAGGATCTTACGACATTGGCTGAACAACACTACTCTATATCTTCTGTCTATAGGCAGACACAAACATCACTCAAACACATTTCAACTTATTTTATCACTTTAGGTAGCATATATCATGGTCCTAGTGATTCTTAAGAGTCGAGGTTATTCATAATAATACTTCGATATTGTGTGCCATGTTATTTCCTAAACATGCATTCACTTACGTCTTATACTATGTACCGCTTCATACTTGATTATTTAAGGACTTGAGATTGCTTACTATCATATCGTTATAATTTCCCTTACTATATTCAATCATGCCGTGAAGATATTCGTAATCCTCACACCTAATCATTCATTCAATGATGCCCTCATTTGTAGTTCTCATCTACGTATGATGCATTCTTCTATTCACGTATTGCTTATTTAGTCACATGAGTTATGCCTCTTCTTACTTACTAGTTCTATTACCACACTTACGGGTTAGGCCTCAACCTTACGTCTTATCATTTCTCTTTTACTTGATCAGAAGTTAGTTATAACTTTTATCTCATTAATTTTATTTTTCCTCATTCATAGGGTTAAGTCTTCGCCTTCAAATCAACTGATCCTATAATCATTACTAGGGTACCCATTTGTATAAAGTTCTCCAGCTTATTCTGGAGGTCCCGGTAGGTCTCTAACAACCTCAAACCTCACAACAGGCCTTACTTTAGTCTCAGTGAATCCATGCTGTCACCAGGGTTCAGTATCAACCCTAGTCCAACTCAAACATCTGCCACTCTATTAGGTGTCCCTATGAACATAGTGATGGCATACAAAAATTGTAGTCACTCACATCTAACCCTAAACAATTCCAATACACATCCTCAGGTCTCTCTCATGAGACACAAGGTCTAACTCTCATAGTAGGTCTGGTTTGTAATGACCTAAACTCCCTAAAGCTTTTTTGCCGCTTAAATTATATTTTATTTGATTTAATTAAGCGTTCATGCGTGTATTATTATGTGTTTATCAAGACTAAGGAGTTATTTTGAATAGGTTAATGTATTTGGGGTTAAGGCTGGAAATTCTTTGTGAATAAGAATTGTTCAACGCACGAAACTGTGCGTTGAACGAAATTCTCGTTCACGAAGGGAGGTGGCAGTACATGG
>JAUPMG010271519.1:0-19298 GCA_031762675.1 Pachysandra terminalis
GCTTCGGCGCCCGACAGTACCTCGGAGGAATAGTCCTGGGCGAAGCCTGGGGATACCTTGGGAAACCAAAAAAAAAAGATCTCATCACTTTTGGATATGTCATATGTATATCCCTTGGTGTCATCATAGATGGTCTTTTTGAAACCTTGGCCAAGTACCTGTTCGTCCTTTCTTTCTAGGGACGAACGCACCATTGGTTTTTTGGCCACAATTACGGCCATATCTATTTCATAGTTCGGATCCTGGTAATAGGTTTCAAACATGACCGTTTTCCATTGGCTTTCTTCTTTCAGAAGCCATTCATACTTAGTGACCCTAGAAGATAGCTCGAAGAGACCCTCGAATTCCATTCCCTCGAACTTCTTTCAAAGTTCGATCCCCATACCGTTTTGGGTTAGCGTCACAAATTCGGTCTTAGGAAGAGTCACTCTGCATTTATTTTTAGCCCTCTTAAAACAGGCTATGAATCTGTTGGCCGATTCGTCAAGAAATTGCCTTAGCCTGGCCAAATCAGCCATTGAAATCTCTGACTCAGATTTGTAGAACTGAGTGTGGAATTTCTCCTCCATCTCAACCCAACTCGGTACCGAGTCAAGAACCAAAGTTATGTACCATGTGAAGGCATGTCCTGTCATGGAATTTTCAAATAACCTCAGCTTACAGAAATTGCTAGTCGAGGCTTCAGCACACTAAACGGTAAATCGTCCGATGTGATCGATGGTCAACTGACCATCTTCGTTGGCGAAGAGGGAAAATTCTGGTATTTTGAACCCCCTTGGAAACTCAATCCGGCAGTCGATCCATCCATGATACACCATTCTGTATACAAGCCTGCTCATCCTTTTATTTGGCAAGCGGCCCAAAGCCTACTATACCATGCCATATACCTGGTTTCAATCAAAACCTCCAGCTGTGGGATCAGCCATATCATTGGTCTCTTGGGGAAAGTCGTTACCGGCTACCAGGGGTGGATTTGCCCCCTGTCCAGTATCTACATTTCCCGGCTGGGGTTGCCCCCTGGCATCTTTGCCATTTAGCCTGGGTGCCCCCGGACAAATTCTAGTAGGCAGTATTGGTTAAGTTTCAATACGGCCATATCTCCTCACGATGATTGGCGGTTCTTCATTCGGAGGAAATGTAACCGGTTGTCGATCATTGGGATTAGTCGTTATTCGGTTGATTCTTTCCTTAAGCACTACGAAAGACCGAATAGTTTCAGACATAATTTTACTAAAGAGGTTGACCAGGGTCAGTAATGAAGCTTGTATTGATACGTCTTGGTCTCCTTACTGTTGAGCAGGATCAGACGCAGACCTAACCTCATTTACAGCTCAAGGAGGATCATGTGTCTGATGTTCTCCACCTGCTGAAGGTAGATGTTAATCGACATCTTCTCCCACGGGTAACTAGCTTCTTCTAGGTATCATTTACACCCGATGTCCCACCGGGTGTGCCATAAAGGGTATGCTCCCTCCCCAGGGCGTACCCTTTGTGTGCAGGCCGTCGTCTGTTGCATGCATGTGCAGTGCGGACGCGGCTCCTGGCTCTCTCCTAGGCGTGGTTTTGGTGCAAGTGATTATGAGTGTGTGTGTCCCGCAGACATGCCAAGACTTACTAGTCCACAATTTCTTAGGGGCTTCAGGTTTTTGACTTCAGACACCTAATCACACAGTCTTTCCGAGTTGCCTGAGAAATCGGAGGTGTAACTGGCCACCATAATGCATCTCTTTAAGGCAATTAGGCGATGGTATGAACGATATGGGGTTCTCCCTTCCCTTAGGTCTACTTGAAATCCTTCAGATGGTGAAAATATGATAGCCCAATGGAATTCAAAGAGAGTCCAATTCCAAACCAAGTGTTTATTCAAGATTAAATAACAGTACCGTCTACGACATGTGTGTAAACAAAATAAAGGAGAAGATAGAAAGAAGGTCGGTAACCCAGCGGAGGTTATCATAGTATCGGTGGTCACGACTCTGGATAGACTACCTGCAGGAAGGTTATTGGGAGAGAATAATAAAAATGCAAAAGATAGAAAAGAAAGCTGATTAACATGAGGCGTTATGCAACAGCAGCGGTCGCTCGAGCAGGGTGGATAGGTGTCCGTGATTGAGAGCAACTTCTCGTAGCGAGGCAGTGTGATAACTTTGAGTCTGAGAACATTGGCTCAAACCGGATTCATTGTCGAACAGAGGTGCTTCTCGTCCCAGTGGCTGGGTTGCACATGCAGACTGGAAGGACTTGCCAATGCTGAAGACAATAATCCAGGGAGTGAGGGTGACTATTGAGCGACAGAAGAATCGGGCACTGGTGTTGCAGTAGAGGCAACGATAAGGAGGATAAGAGACCCGGAGGCCCGAGATGCAACGTTGCACTGGACTTTGTTGGATTTGTGTAGATGCTGCTGGAGAGTTTGAGAAGAAGCAGGTCATCTTCCTTTTATAGAGTGGCTTTAATAGAGCATGTAATCGTTCAATTCGCTTGCACGAACATTTGCTTGTCATCTTTGCTCAGAATGTGGGTTGATCACTCCCGCACTTTTCTCTCTTCATGGGGAGTGGACCAGGCGAGTGAGCTCACTTGCTTTGCTTCTCCTTGTCACACGTCGCACATATACGACTCCATCATGTTCATCCGCAACGATGTTGACTTAGTCCTACGTGCAACAAGTGTCACACTTTTATTGGTTTCCTATGAGTACTAAATATCCTTAATGCTCACATTAACTTATTCGTGCGCTGTGTTTGGTGCTATACTTGGCTTCTTGAGTGCTGCTCTCGACATTACACTTAGCTTCATGTACGCCATTGATCAGCGTTACATTTGGCTTCCTGTATGTCGTTGATCAGTGCTCATTTGATTTCTTTGTACGCCGTGATCAGTGCTACACTTGGCACCTTCTACGTTGTTGATCAGCGCTACGCTTGTGCCTCCTTCAAATGCCATGATCGGCATGAAGTTTGGCATCTCGACGCTGTGATCGGCACTACATATGGCATTCTGGCACCACGTGTCGCGTTGTCATTAGCTGGTGAAGATAGGTGAATATACGTTGTAACATATGTATGTAAACTATATGAATTATTTTAAATGAGTACATTATTACGAATCTAATGTTTTCTTATAGAGTTCTCACCATTTTCTCATGAGGGGTTAGAAATACCGATGTGGATAAATGAGTCTGGGGGCATAGACGAGGCTTTTGAGAATGTATCTCCATATCAGTTCTATGAAACTTGACATGGAGTCGCTCACCCGTTACTTTATGCTTGTTGCTCACACAGTCAACGACCTGTATGATTAGTATCCATGATAGGAAGATATGATGTATATGAGAGAGAAGCACACTTCGTACCAACTATGGAGGAGTGGGAGATGTTGGATATTTGGTCTTGGGTCGACCTAGTGGGCCTACTAGGTTAGGCGGACCCAGATCCCCACTTGTTTGGGAAGTCCATACTAGGCAACATGGTCCAGTGTGTTTGACTCTCTCCTATTAGTTAGGAGATAGAGTCTTACATGAAATTGAGTTGAGTCTTCTATAGATAGATGACTCCCCTCCTCCCTTCCCTCCAAGCCCCATACGTTGGACTCTAACTCTAGAGAATCTCTCTCTCTCTCTCTCTCTCTCTCTCTCTCTTCATCTCTTCTTTCTCCATTAGAGATTCGGATTGCTGTTGATTTCCATACACGAGCTCCGGTCGTTTGAGTGTGGATAGTAGTCACGCATACCAATGTGGAATGACATCTAATTCAATAAAGATCTTTCATTATAGATCCAAATTCGTGTGCATCAAAGTACGTGATCCGATTGGTTTAGAACATCACTATATAAATTGTAAAGATGATGGTTTACATATTCAAGTCGCCAAAGCATAAGTGATTTATAGAAACACAAGATGTCCTATAATTGTTGATTTATTGAAACACAAGATGTCCTATAACGCAATTAGGTTGCACCCTTGAAAAAAAAAAAAAGGCACACACTTCCACTATGATACTCAAGAAGGTACTCTGCAGTACCATCGTTTTAGACATTTGTTCTATTCCTTTACTTAATTTTTTTTCCTTGTCTGTATCAAAGGATGTGCCCATCTGGACAGAAAGGTTGATTCCTAACATTCCAGAAGAACTGAATTATTGGGACAATAGTCAGGCACACTCGTGGATAGATGGGTAATAGGCGGAAGACTTCTCGTGTCGTAACTTACAAGAGGTCACGTTGGCTTTGTATATGCAATTAATTAATTAGAAAGAGACGTGAGCAAACATAAAAATATGTGAGCTTATATGTACCAAGCGCTTTATAATTAAACCATTGATGAAACTGTAAATGGGAATAAAGTCAGTTGTCTGTTTTTTCTTTAGGGCTCGTTTGGTTCAAATTTAAATCAAGTTTTTTAAAAGTTAAAAAATAACTGTTGAGAAGTAGATTTTATTATCTACTTTTTGTTTTTATAATCAAAAAGTATGTTTGGTGTCAAATCGATACCAGTAGGACTGTCCAATTTATAAATTGAAAAAAAAAAAAAAGGTCAGACCTATTGTTCCAATATCGGCCGGTCCATATCGTTACCGATTATACTGGTACTGTCTAAAACCATAGGATACAATTATTGTATATTGGCTTGGGACTAGACCGGTCCTAGTTAGTCCCGATATGGACCAGACTAGTATTGGCCGGTCCCAGTCTAGACCAGGAGTACCGTTCAATACCATCTGATCTAGATCCGATACAAAAGTAGACCTCCCGTTTAAATTTTAAATTAAAAAAAAATTGAACCAGTCGGACTGGTTGTGAGATCGGCGATACCGATCACTGGACCGATAATATCGATTAGGACCGGTCAATACGAGATCGGTACAGATCAATACTGGTCTGGAGCGTACAATTTATAAATTAAAAAAGAAAAACAAAAGACAAAAAAAACGTCAAATCGATTGTACCGATCATCGGACCGGTTGTATTGACTAGTCCAGACCGGTATCGGTTGTATTGGTCCAGTCCAAAGCCTCACGATACAATTATCATATCGTGGCTTAAGACCAGACTGGACCGATCCTTTAAATTTTGGTCCGGAGGATCGAAGAGAAAGAAAAAAAATGGAAAAAAAAAATAACTTTCCAACTTTTGACAAGTTATTTTTTTAACTTCTCATGAAAAATTAAAATTTGACTTTTTAACTTTTAGAAAACTATTTTTATTAATTTTAGCAAACTAACTTTTCTTATTTTTTGACTTTTTCACTTTTAAAAGTTAAAAACGTAACTTCTAAAAACTATACCAAAAAGACCCATATTAAGTAATGAGCATTGCTTTTTTGACTTTAGTAATGTCCCATTGTTTCTAGACACAGTGTCCATTCTCCCCTTGTCACATTGAATTGATAAGAATGTCCTTATCGTAGTGAACTCGCTTAGAGGGGAATTAAATACCGTTGGATTTTTTATTCAAAATAATTTTCTTGGGCCTTTTGTGATTTATTAAGTTGTGTTTTTAAGTCTTATAGGCTTAATTACTTGTGAATGGATTTGGGCTTGTTCTAGACTATTCTTTAGGACATGTGTCCTCTTTTGCCCCAAGCGTTGCTTTGAAAAGGCACATTCTTTTCAAAGAGGTATGAGAAACTCTATATATAAAGGTCATCTCCGCTCATTTAGTTACAACACAAGTAATTGAGATTTATTGAGTTCTCTCTTTCTCTCCCTTTTGTGCATTTTGCTTTGAGTTTTCAATAGTTGTTTACTCCGCTATTGTCGAGTGATACACCGTCAGTTCTCCTCGAGTCCGGTAGCCGGTACAACCTACTAGGAGGTCATGAAGGACCATTGAATCCTAAACGCCGGTTACCATCAACCTATGCAATATGGGTATAATCCGATAGGGGGACGACATTGGTATCAAGGGCAGTGACTATATGCGTTGGTCCACAAATCGATAAGTTTTTATTCTTCTATTCATTATTATTTTGTAATTATATTATATATTATTCATATCTTGACTACATATCATTAGTATTAATTGAGATATGATTTAATTCGTAATAGTGCATGTGTCCATTTAATAAGTAGAATTATTTATGTATCACATTCATCTTATCTTATGTAGAATTATTTATGTATCACATTCATCTTATCTTACCTACCACGTAGGTGTACCTATATTATTTTTACAACAACTTCATATTGATACTTATATATAAGATAAAATAAATATTTGTTTCATGAAAATGTATATATCTGTCACGAACCAACCCGAAAACTTAAAATTTTCGAATTTAGTTGCGACCTTCACCCCATATCACTATGAAGGTGGATCAACATGGTCAAACATAGCGGAAATTCCAATAATGTTCTAGTAAGATTTAAGTAACTAATATTACATCATCTAAAATCTGACAAAGTGTAATAAAAGAAAGTCTAACACTAGACTAAATTAACATGTTATCAGAGTGCTATTCCCAAACCAGTCTCTCATCGACCAAGCTCTACGAACTGAAAGGTTTGCCTAGACCTCAACTCCTGCAGCCGCCACGACTAATGAGCCTGAAATATTGGTTGCTAAAAAGCATGAGCTCCACGAGCCAATAAGTACATAAATTCAGGAATATATAAGGTATAATCTTAGAGTCTAAACATTTACAATATTCCAAGTTCAATAAATAAAAGAAAACTTAATAATGCAAGAAGCCAATGGTAAATTAATTATAAAATGCATGATGTACACCTAAATACAATAAATCACCATGGTGATCTAACAAGTAGTCTAATATGGAATGCAAATGCATCATCAAAAGCAATAAATATGCAACTCTGTCTAAGTGTCAGTTTAACCTGTTTCCTCCTGATCCAACCTCTATTCCGAGGTGTTCCAGCAACCTAAAATCATCCCCCTTTTCGGACTATAGGAATAGGGCTATTCTACGTGTACATCGCAGTTTTAAGAGTTTTTAACCTAGGAGGCACAATCCCCCCACTTATTTTTGATCAGTGGCTCTCAAACCGAGACTTGCAGCCACCTGCAGTATCCCTCAGGAAAACATGATCATCTGACTAAACTTCAGAGGTTCTGTTATCTTTTCTTTGTTCATTGCCCAGAGCCCTCGGGCAAAAAGAAAATCTATTGGGTTAGCTATTCCCTCAACTAAATCCAGTCAGTCCCTCTCTAGATGTGAAACTCACATCACACTCATGTTCAGTCACAAGACCCAACCTTGAGGTCTTGGCATACAGGGTCACACTCTTGACCATACAATGATCTTGAGTTCAATGCTGTGCAAGTGGAGAGATGCACGCTACCTAAACAGTCAAATAATAGTGTACAGGATGTGAACACACAATTCACAACATCAAACACAATTCACACAGAATTACACAATTCAGAGCGTCAAACATAATCTCACACAGAATACAACATACCATTCAAACAATAACACACAATACAGAATATCAAACACAATCTCACATAGCATACAGTACACCATTCAAGCAACACGAAGTGGTACACTAAAAACAAGTGTGTGGGATCAACTAAGTGTTCTCGATGAAAGTATTAGATGTGCCATTAACCGCAAGTGTAATGACCATACCAGGTCTTACCTCCATATCTCAACATCTCATCCTCCTGTGATAACGGATCCATAAGGAAGCACGCGTACAATGGCAGCATCTGAACCCATTGTACGCGTCCTACTCGAAAGGATTGGGAGAATTCTAAGTTACGTGCCAAGTGCATTGTGATTTCTATGGGGCATATGTCACGTGTTCCAAGATTATCATAATATCTCCCTAACTCAAGTGATAGTGTGAATGTTTCCAAAACAAATACTATTACACTAAATAACGTCAAACTAGTATAATCAATATCAAATCCTATTTAATTAGGTCAAGACATGTTTGTGTGTGAAATTATGGTCAGAAAGGACAAATCTGGGTGTTTCGGTGCACCTTTCGTCGCACCTAAGTCAGCTCCGGCGACATCTTCGGCGCGCCTACTGAGAATTGGCAAACATTCCAGGGGACTCATTCTCGGCAACCTCTTCGATGACCTCTTCGGCTTGCCGAACTTGAATTTCTTGGTTGACACCCTGGCAATAAAATGGTCATAGCTTTTGATTTACAACTTGGATTTTCTTCAAACTTGTTTTGTTGGATTCCTGATGAAATGAGGAATCCAAAAATACCAATGTTGATGAAATCAGAGCTCGGTGGAATTCTCGGTGAGCCGAGAATGTCACCCAAAATATTTCTGGGTGCTCGACGAGGCGTTTGGCGCGCCGAGGAGGTCGCTGAACGTCGCGAACAGGCTATAATTATGGGGTTTCTACCTATAAACCAAGTTTATCAACATACAAGCTTCCCTAGTCTGATATGTATCATTCTCAAGCAAGAACAACACATCTAACAAGCATTATTTAGGATTCAAACCATCTACTTCAACATTTGATTAAAACCTAACATGAAATGCATAGAACAACTAAGATTAACCTAATTAGATTCATGAATTTAGTACTTAACTTAAGCAAGCAAGCATGATTCCACCATTGCCATTCCCAAATTTGTCTTCTCTTCTTCCTCCGAAGCTCCAACCAAACACAAAAGTCACAAATGACCTCTTTCTCTCATGTTTTTCCCAATCTCATGTCTTCTCCAACAAGCCAAGCCATGTGGCACAATCTTAGCCTTTGAAGGCACCCACTTTAATCCTCACCTTACAACACAACCAATTTAACCACTTTAAATCTAAACCATACAAGCTCAACAACTACAATCCTAGCCCTACACCTATATCCATCACCTCAATTTACTAATTTTCCATTAGCTCAAATATAAAGGACAGATTTCTGTATAAAGCACCAGGACAATACAATTATCACGAACAGGATCACACGGTCGGCTCCAATCCGATCGGCGATCAAAACAAAGAAATGAAACATCACAAATGTTTAAAACATAAACATGCTTAAATATAAGATTAAAAACGGGCAAAACATTATGATTCTTATTTAATTATTAAATTGTGTTATCTGACCGGTTTTGGTTCCTTAACTTAAATCTAGCTGTCCTAATCATTTTTATAGATTTAGGGAGATCTATAGTGCCTTATGAAGTTAATAATTTTAAGTGTTCTTAATCCTGATTAATTAGTGAAATTAAGTAGTAATTTCCCAAATTACTATTTTACCCTTAAGTCTATCGGTTTAACAAATCGATTAAAAATCTGAGGATCTCTAGTGGCTTTGTGTGATTAAGGACTCTAAAGGCTCTAATTATATTTACTAAGTGAAATTCATTGTTGTTTCTCAAGTCATTGATTTTTGAAAATGATAAATATGTCATTTTGAAAATTTAAAAAAAAAAAAATCTAAGTTATGATACGACATGCTTTATATATGGGCTTGATTCAAATGTTATTTTGATTTACAAAATTATTGTTTAAAAAAACCGAAAACAAGTCTTTTTTTACCGTTTTAAAGTGTGGCGGTAATCGGAAGGTTCTATTTGGTTCAGTGGTAAGGGCCTGGTGGGGTTATCCCTAAGTCTTGGGATTAATTCCCGTCTTCACCGTGTGGGTGTGTGAGTTAGTTAATCATTTCGATCAAGCCTAAAGGAAATCAAAAAAGAAAAGTGTGGTGGCAATCTTGTAAGTAAACAAGTTTTGCATGTACGGTAATATAAAAGCTTGTATTAAACCAAATTTAGTGATTCTAATCTATGGATTAAGATTGTTTACGCAATTTTAAGCTTATTTCATTTGAAAAAATGCTTTCCAAATTTTTGAAATAATTTTTGAGATTTGTTTTAAGGTATTTACAATTTGAGAAAATCCTCATATGAGAAGCATATTTCAAATTCTAATTCTTATTATGAAAGTTAAATTGTCGGGGTTCTTTGGCATTTCAAATGCTTTTATTTTTGAGAAATACTCATAAAATGTGTGTGACTACTAGTCACAAACTTTAAAATATAAAATTAATTTTGATATAAAAAAAATTATATATTACCCTAAAGTGTGGGGGTTATTATTTAGATTTCTTTATAATTATATAGAAGTAAGTGAAATATTTCCTAGCAAATGCTTATGAGAATTAAATTCTTTTATTATGGGATATCAATGTGGAAATGACTATCTTTCTCAAAAATAGGAATGTAAATTAGTGATCTTTATTACCTACAGAGTTATAGTTATGATATTTCTTTAGTATTTGAATATTACATGAGTTCTAATATGTAGAGATTATTTTATCATGCTTATCATGTAGTAAGCGAATTTCGAGGATGAAATTTTCTAGAGGAGGGAAGATTCTCAGATCTTGTTAAATCATAGGGTAGCAATTTTAATTTAGTGAAAGTTTAGGGAGTTGATTTAAATTTTTAAGTAGAAAATTAATATTTGACTTTTTTTTTTTTTTTTGATATGTCCATGCGAATAGTCACTTGACCACTCCCCCATAGGGGAGATGCGGAAGTGATCCCTCGACCCCCAACCCTCATTTGAGGGGATGTCCTACCAACGTCCCAAGGACGGGTGGACATGTTTGACTACCAATGTCCCAAGGACGGGAGGACATGTGTGACTTTTACATGTGTGTGATTAATGTAGTTCATTGTGGGATAACGTGTGCAATACATTGAATCATAACTTAAGTAAATGTGATTATATATCCAGGATTAGTTCTTAGAATTAGATTAGATCTAATGTTGTAGAATTAAAATAAACCAAATTAAACCTAAGAATCAAACCTAATCGACCCATTCATTATGATTTTCGAATTTTGAAAGAGAGAGAGAAAACAGAGCAGTTGTACTAGGGAGAAGAAGAAGAGTTTTGAAGCTTTAAGGAAGGATTTTGCAGAAGGATTTAGCCACTAACACTGAAAGGAATATTGTTCTACTTTACGAACCCTATAGCATAGTGTTCGTATTTGATGAAACTCTTATTTTTGATATGGTTTAGGTATATATGTCATATTCTATGTGTGTGTAATGTTCTAATATATTGAACCTAATATATATGCGTATTGATTATGTTCTTATATAGATCATAGGTTTAGTATATTCTAAACTAGGAATTTATGTGTGTTAGCAAGATGGTAAGTTGGGTAATGAAATAAGATTATAGATTAGGTTTTGTATGGAATAGGATTCTAAAGTGTTCTATATGATTATATATGTGTTGTGTGTTATTTAGGTATAAAAATACCTGAATTCTAGAAAGTATCAGACCTTCAACACACCAGTCAGTATGCCGAAGTGTTTATTGAGAATTTTGGGTAGATCTCGCAAACCTTTCGATATGCCGAAGTCTCCACCAAACTTGTTTATGAATTTTTTGCGTTTTGGGTAGGTCTGTCGAAGTTACCTCGGTAAAATGACACCCTACTGAAATATCAGTGTGACAAAAATTGCATATCGGCTTAGTCCGTCGAAAACTCATCGGCAAACCGAGGGGGTATATCGAACTCCTTGGCATATCTTCAGTCAGTCCGTCGGTAAATCGACAAAAGCAAACATGGTCCAATTGTTTTGATATTTTAGAGTGAGTACTTAATTATATTAGATAGATAGGATATGAAGTATAAATGTGATTTGAGTTATATTTATATCGCTTTGGAATATAAATAGAATTATGCCAATGTTTGAATCATATGTGAGGATAGTATTTTAATCTTAATTCATTGGTAGCATTTTATAATGTTTTTATGATGATATTTCTTATACATTGCATTCATGTAGTTGCTTGTATAGAATTTTGCATTAATGACTCATGCATTGATTGAGACTCATAAAGAGTTGCATAGACTGTCAGCATTTTGATTCTATTAGAATCTAGTGAGAATGTTGACTTGGCATTGTGATTCCTTTGTGAGGAATTGATGGATAATATGTGAGGAAATGTGACCTTGTGAGGTGCACTATGAGTGAGACTTTAGAATTTTGGGATTGGACTGATTATGTGTTGTTAGTAATGTGTGACTAGGGTTGAGGGATTAGCTACCCCAAAGACCATTGACCTGTGAGGATGGACATCATCCTTGAGTGTTAAATTATTAGTAGATCATATGCTGGTTATGATCCATGAGGAGGTTCTATGCTGATAGGTTGTGACCCCTTGGGTTCGTCCTATGATAAAAAACATATAGGTTCGGGGAATGTTCCTAATGGGTTGTGAGCCCCTAAAACTATAGTACCAATGTAGAATATCTTGTCATTTGCCCTATATTTGGAAGGTGGTTAACAAGGACATCCTTTGCAATCCGAATACCCAACATCATGCAATTGCATTTCATATTGATTGTGCATGTAACATTACACTTGGTAATGATTTTTTGTTGCATGAGCATGCATTGCATTCATTAAAACTAATCACATCATTCATTGCATTGCATTCTTCAATCATTATTCACTACATTTATTCATTATTCATCTATGTTATATTGTAAAGAATGTCATGGATAGTGGATTTATCCCTATTTCATTCTTAAATGACAGTTCTCATTATGTATATACAAGATGGTGTAGCTTACGCTTTCTAAGAAAAACATTTCAGGTTTACATCAAGATGGAGGATCTAGAAATAAGTGATAAAGGAGGACTAGACAAGATGAGGACATTAGTTAACAGTTATAGACATTGGACTTTGATTATTTAAGGCCTTGTAATAGGATTATAATTTCATTAGTTATATCTAAGTATGCTTTGATTGGATTTGAAACTATTTACTACTATTTGATTTAAAACCTTAGACTTTGAGAATTTGATTGAATACATGGGACATAGTTGATTGATTTACTTCCACTATATTTTATAATGCCTAGATAAGTATTATACATGGTTTGTTCTATGCTGAATTGCCACTCTCATGTGGATGGGGTGAGTGTGAGATCTCGAAAATATTATAATAGGAATTCCTTTAATAACAAGGGATGGTAATTTAATAGGGTTATAATATAAACCATATACTCAACCCCTTCTAATTTGATTAGGTGCCGAATCACGCTAGGGCCCAGTTTGAATCCAATGCTCATTAACTAATCCCAACTAGTAGAGTTAGGATTAGATTGCAAGAATGATTAGGATTAAGACTTAAACTAGTTGTTTAATAGGTATAAGTAATCTTTAAACATTATAAACCCATAGAATTTTGTGATAACCCCTAGGAGCTACTAGTAGGAGATCAAAACCAGTCAAGGAGGTGAAGGAAGAACCAGTAAGAGAATTCAGCAGCATACCTGTGAGTTCCTCTTAAAACGCCTTGCCTATATAGGCCTAGACTCTTGTCTTATCATATTTAATTGTTGAGTAAATGTTTCATTAATATTCTCTACTCTATTCTATGTAAACCTAATTCTAATTCCCAGAGAAGCTTGATAAATCTATGAGATCATGGAATGTAGAACTGTAAACTAGGTTTATTGGCCTATAAGTGATGAATCAATTATAAGGTTGTGATAGAACAAGATTTGAACATAATACTAAGGTGTAGAAGCCCTTAAACAACCCAGGTAAGAGTTAACAACCTTCGTAGATGCAAATTCCCACTTCGGCAGACCCATCGGTATGTTGAAGGATCTATTGAAGCTATCAAACACCACAGAGGGTATCCTGGGTTAGGTTGCCGAGCATCCCTCTGTAAATCGAGAGTCCATCGAAGAATAAATTAGACAGATATCTAAAGGAGGTTCGACAAACCCCAGAGTATATCGAGGGTATGCCAAAGCCTCAACACCAAGGAAGATTAAATCACTTCCAATCTATTTAGGTCTATAGGGACTCACGCCTAGAAGAGGAGATGATTCCCCACACTTTGTAGTTTTTAGGCATGCTGACAACCCTGCCGAAGGGTGTACCAAACACATTAGTTAGGCCACAATGAATGTGGACAAGACCTATATATCTAGTAGCACCTACTGGGAGAATATGGAAGTGTTTGACCAAATATTGAAAAGTTAGTCATACCCACATCCCTACCTAAGGTCTACCTAAACATTGAAGTTATCCTTGGAACATTGTTATTAGGAAGGGAGTTTCCCAATCATTCATAATATGACTCAAGTATTATCTGATGACTTTTTATGCTATTCCTACGAGGAATTGTTACCATGCAATGATATGTATTCTTATTTGCTAGTTCTGTAGTCAATATCATGAATGATAAGTGAAGCATCCCCTTGGGTTGCTTATGATGTGTGAATGCTAGGATTGTGTACATGTAATTGAGACTAACTTATAATACTATGTGGATCATGAGAATGTGTCTCATGTGGTTGCCAGATGAATTATATGTCTGTCAGCATGATATACTATATTGGTGTAACATGCATTAGGAATGGAAATCAATCTACCTGAATTGCATTGTATGGATCATGAGAATGTGTCTCATGTGGTTTCTAGATGAATTATATGTCTGTCAGCATGATATACTATGTTGGTGTGACATGCATTAGGAATGGAAATCAATCTACATGAGTTGCATTGTGACTACCTAGCTTTGATGGATGTGTTTGTGTTGAGTTGGTGCACCTGAGTGTGTAGATTGTGGAAGGTACTGATATGTACCATGTTAAGTGACAGGTGAGGGGATAGATCCCCAACATCCCATGAATTAATAGTAGACTGTTAGAGTCTGAATTAGAGTGATCCATTGTTGGTAATCTGTTATTGTATGTTCATGGAGTTCATCTTGCGGAGATGGCTTGGATGTATTCTACTGAAAAAAAAATAGAAAATGAGCAATTGTACCCCATGGGTTGAAAGTCCTTAAAACTATGATGAACAAATAGAATACCTTCAGCTCAATTTCCCTGTGATGATCCACGTGGTTCGTGAAGACACTATGGGGGTTGATTAGTGGGTCAAGCATGGCATACACTATACGAGTACTAAACAAAATCCATATCATTTTCTTGTCTATGAATTGTGTGATTGTCTTGTGTGCGAGGCACTTGACTTGCATGTTATCATTGAGCATCCTACATCATATAGTTGATTAGTTGGGAGGACTTGCATGCATTGTGACTGACCCTGTGAGTTTGGGAGAGAACTGCGTTATGTGACATGTATTTATGTATTGAATATTTAATTAGGTATTTTCTATTATTTATTCAATTACTGTATACTCTTTACTTATTTTCATGCATCATGTGTTTATCAGTAAATACCCTAGTTTTGAATGAGTTATTCATGCGAGAGCTCACATCTGTTGTTTAACAATTTCAGGTCCTGGTTGATTTCTCAAAGAGTTCAGCTAGTTGGGAGCAGCTGGGTAGAAGTCTCATTGTTCTTTTATATTGTTAGTTGAACTCATATGACTTAACACTACAAAATAGCTGTGTTTTCTCGATGGTTTAAAACAGCCGGTATCTCTTACGTAACCGCCGTCTAATACTACCTCGGCGGTTTATATAACCATTGAGAAATCACCCGTCGTAGTAGTTATTGTCGACGGTAGTCACGACGATTTAACCAAACCGCCGAATTAGAGTACCTTTTCTCCGGTGGGTTACTAAAACCACCGACCTAGGAACCCTAGATCGGCAGTGTATAACTGCCGATAAAACAATTATATGACGGTGGTTACATATAACCGCCGAAATAAGTGTAGTTTAGGTCGGTGGTCTTATAAGAAACCACCAACGTAGGTTATCTATGACGGCGGTATTAACCGTCAATAAGACGTGATATAATTCGGCGGTTCTGCACAACCGCCGCTATAGAGTATGTAGCTCAGCCGATAATCTCTTTTTTTTTTAAAGCAATCTATTTATTTTTACAAGATTACGAACCTGTAAATAAACCTTTATAAAAACAAAACATGTACAAGCACAAACACCATTCAAGATTAAAACTAAACCTGTACAACAAACACCATTCAAGTCAATAAACCTGTACAAAGAGCAATTAAACACTACAATTCAAGTCTCTATATTAAACCTACAAGTAAACCAGTACACGAACAAACACTATAATTCAAGTGGTCAATAATCTATTTAACGGCCTACAAAGTAATTAAAATTGTACACGAACAAACACCATTCAAGTCTATATATTAAATTCAATAACGTATAAACTGTCAAAGTACATATAATGAAATAATGGATAAAAATGCTAGCTAGGTCTGATTATGATGAACGTCCCCGGGCCGCTGCTGATCTCCTCCACCCTACAATACATATTATATAAACTAATTTAGTTATAATTCTTACAGAAAATAAAAATCAAATAAATGTGAAGACTATAGATATGAGTTCTATATTCTACCTGACCACTCATACTCAAAATCAAGCGCTCTAATGCAGTCATTCTCTCATCTGATGCAGTCATTTTAGCTCTGTCTGGGACTGGGCAACAGATAGGCGAGCAATCACATCATCTCTCTAAGCGAGCTGGGTAGTCAACTCATCTAAACCCGCTCTCAAGGTAGAGACCTCCGTCTCTCGACTCATGATGGCATGTCTCCCGAAGGACTCCAGCCACAATCGGGATAGGTAGGTCCCATCCCCATCCCGAGGACCCGCCCAGGATGCTCGGGTCCCATGACTCGGGAGAATACGTCATCACGGGCCGTGCTGTCTTATGAGCCCTCCGGAAGCTACTCTCTCAATTCTCGCATTTGTCTCTGCATTCAAAAGAGAATATATAAGGGAAAGATAACTAGATATTTGACTCTCCAAAATCAATACTTATCTATTTCATCCATTACTTATAGCCATAATGTACTAAGACACACATCATGCTGCAGAGAGACAGTTATGACCAACAACAACACCAAACCAACGAAGTCAAATAACAGTGAAGTTCATGTCAAGCTACAATAGATAAAAATAAAACAAAATTCTTGTTTTGCTCCGAAAACTTTCATATATGTTTGTTAATGGTTGAGTTTGTTGAGCTTTACTGTTTTTAGACTTGTATAAAAGTATATCTATTACCATAACTAGTTTTATTTGGTGATTTTCAGACTAGGTGGTTATGAATTTTCTTCCATTGATCATCTCAATCAGGTTGGGTTCATCTCCCAAAAAAGATTTTCTATTTTATTTCAATAGCCGACTTGCTTATTGTCCTTTGCTTTTTCCATGTTCAAGTAAGATGTAACTGGACAAGCCACATAGAAGCTAATGCGGTGATTCTCATTTCTCATGCTTACATCACAAATTATTGAATCCATTATTTTCTTTTAAAATTTTGGGAAAATCTACTCATAGGATTCATTGCAACTTATCTTGCATGAAACCTTCAAAATAAGTAATGCAACAATACCAGTAATATGTTGTTTGACACCCAACAAATTTGGAATAACACTCATAGATTTCCTTTTCATAATTTTCACATCACAAATAGGCATCTAACATATTGTATGGAATCTGCTTTTCCTACAAAATGTCTCTAAGTGGATATGTAACAATATTAAGCATATTAGAGCATTATACATATATGGGGCAATTCATAAAATATAATATTTTTAAACTAACATATCCTACTAGACATTATTAACTACACCAAATAGATGTTCTACGCCTACCATGTACATGAGAAATAATTTTTCAAACTTCTCTCTCTTTCTCCACACACCTAGTTACACACGCGAGAGAGAGAGAGAGAGAGAGAGAGAGAGTCCTACAGGAAAAAATCTTTTTCTTTTCCTTTTTCCTTTCTTGTGTTATTCCTTAATCTTGAGAATCAGATATACCTTTGGATAGAGAAGAGTAAATATAAAAATCCTACAAAAATTGGTTTCTGATTGAAGATATGGGAACGAGACTTTGAAAAATTCATTAGCTGTAACTGAAATATGCCTCATCCAAGTCAACTTTTAAAACCATTTGCCATACTTTTCTAGGAAGAGAATGCTTAATTAGTTAATGTAACTATGAAAACCTTAACAGAAAACTAGCTAAGCACCCACACTAATATCTCTGGATTTAGGTAGCTTATTTGGAAATCCATGACCAAGAGCACGTTGCTTAAATATCTACATCTTTAGATTAGCCGTATCATTTCCATGTGTTTAAGGATTTGTAAGGGAAAAGAGTCAAACATAACATAGAGTTTCTGATGCAAGAACATGGTAATAATGGATGAGTAACTTGAGATGTAACGAAGAAAGTTAGGATTAATTTTCAGAAGAGTATAAAAATCTATATTTTGATATATGTATAAGAAGATATTTCAGAATATAAAACACTTTAGAATGCTAGAAAACAGATTCACCCCAAGACATGAACTAATACTAGTACTAACTAAATTTAAGTAAACCACCACAAAATCGAAATATTGCAACTTCCATATCTCTTCTATCTTAATTTTTCTTCATCAATCCAGATCAAGAAATTAACTTCCAAATCCAACACTAAAGCAAAATAGAAGGAGTTATACTTACTATTCTATCAGCTGCCTCATTAGAAATGGGGCGTCCTTACTTATCGGAATGTGTCATCGAGAATATATCTGCTATACTCAACGGCAACTGGGAACCGCTCTTCACCTGCTATTTGAACACAAAAGAACAAAAAAAATTTAAACAATATATATGTAGTAAACAATGTAGGTTATCTAAAAAATACAATAGAATTACCAGCTCCTCTCCCACCCTAGCATAGCTCTTTGAACCAGACGTATGCAAAAGCATCTGCTTCAATCTGTTGTCTTTATTTATCTGGCTTCTTTTCTACACCACATAATAATCAAGTAAGAGATACTTATTATTTCGTTATTAATTTGTAGTCTACTAAAATAAGGAAATAGAAAATATTATAAATACATCATACTTTAGCCTCCTTGGAACCACAAAAGGCAATAAAATTACGCCATTGCTCTGGTGGACAACCTTCTAGACACGTTGTGTACAGTACTGCCTCGTCATCAAATCGGTCAAATATGGTCACTTTGAGGTGTGACCTATATTCCCTTAATTTCTTCCCAATTGAGGATAGGCAGTATGCACAGAGTCTAGAAGGGATATCAATTTGGTCTGCATTGCACAAACCAAGGAAAATATGGTATTATACTACATTACATAGTCCTAATAAATAAACAAACTTAAAATACTTAAAGAAATTAGTAAAATTATACTGTAACTAATTCCCATAGACGGTCCTTCGTGGCTTCTGTAATGTCGTGCCACGAGGAGACATCCAACCTAATCGTTTGGGAATCACGTGCTAGTGTCCCAAAGTAGGTCCCCGGCTTCTTTCCACCTTCCCCAATCAGGATCCCATTATGGTCTATGTCGACCCTCACCTTTTGCCCTGCAGCCATCCGATGAAGGTCGAGGCATCGAGTCCGGCCTCGAGTCC
>JAUPMG010271530.1:0-19297 GCA_031762675.1 Pachysandra terminalis
TGAATTGATTGTTTGAATGATGTTTTGGTGGAGTTTCCCTTGTGATTAAAATTGTTTTTCGACCTAATTTAACCCCAAATCGCATCCGTCGGTGAGTGCATCGGTCCGCCGACGGCACCCGCCGACGAAGTTAGGTGCAAGCGTGACCCTGTCGATGGGTTGGTCGGCCTACCGATGACTTGCCGACAGTGATTGGAAATCATTGTGTGTTGGCCGATGGGTGGTCAGTCTACCGATGGGATCCATTGATGGCAGTGGACTTTGATATTGGCATTGGACCTGGTCGGTGGGTCGTCGGTCTACCAGCTGACGCGATAGGGGGGTGGTCGGCTATGCGGATGACACCCATCTATGAGACATAGACTTGGACCTTGGACCGTGGTCAGAGGGTGGTTGGTGGTACCGACGACACCTACCGACGGGAATCGGTGGATTCGTTGGTGACACCGACGGACCTGCCGACGAGTTAGTATTGACTGACCCCCTTTGGACAGGTCGGTGGGTCATCGGTGACATCGACAGACCCGCTGACAAATATCGTGGGTGGGTGTTCGGGGGTACCAATGACACCCGCCTTAGGAGAATTGTGGACTTGGTCGGTGGGTCGTGGTTCACCGACGGACCGCCGACGGGTGATGTTGGTGGGTCGTCGATTACACCGACAACACCCGAGGAAACCCTTTGACTGTTGGTCGGTGGGTCGTCGGTCCACCGACAGACCCACCGACGATGAGTTGAATTGGTTTTAGACTGTTGGTCGGTGGGTCATCGGTCTACCGACGGGACCTACCGACAGAGATTTATGATCAGTATTGGAGTGTGATCGGTGGGTGGCGTCAGTCCACCGACGGCACCCACCGACAGTGAATGATTGAGCTATTTCTGAGAGTCAGGCTTTGAATCCTAGGGTTGTGTGAGACATCTTTAGAATTTGGTTCGTAACAAAGTGGTATCAGAGCATAAGATCCTTAGTTAGATCCTTAGCTAGAGAGTAGAATGGATGTGTGAGACAGATTGAGATGTGGATTGATATTGAGTGGAGTATCGATGTGGATCATGTAGATATTGAGGATGTAGATGTGCATTTTGATGTGTTTACCTCTTTGCACATAGTTTTGAGATTGATTGATGGAGTTGCTTTGAGTTGTCTTCTCACCCTTTGCCATGTGGTTTCAGAATGGCGGGGAGCAGCAGTTGGAGCAGATTCTTCAGAGGGCCAGGAAGGGCGGGATTCTCACTGGTCAGGAATGTACCGAGCCCTGGAGGACATGGTAGATCTTTGGAGGTAGAGGTAGTTTCTGCGTGTGGTGCCACCAGTAGGGGATCCGGCAGGCAAGCTACTGGAGAGGTTCAAGAGGATGGGACCCGCAGTGTTTGAGGGCACCATGGAACCATCGGAGGCACTAGGGTAGTTAGATCGGTTGAAGCATATCTTCGAGGCTCTGGAGTGTGAGGATGGATACCGGGTGAGGTTGGTCATCTTCATGTTGGAGGGTGAGGCCCGTAGATGGTGAAAGACTTCTTCAGCGACGTTGGCAGGAGAAGAGATCTACTGGGAGAGGTTCAAGCAGTTGTTCTTGGAGAAATATTTTCCGGAGAGCATGAGGAAAGAGAAGGAAGTGGAGTTCCTAAGATTGGAGCAGGGGAGCATGTCAGTAGCAGAGTATAAGGTCAGATTCATAGAGCTATCTCAGTTTGCCCCGTATGCAATGGACACAGAAGACAAGAGAGCGCATCTTTTCGAGAATGGACTATAGAGGAACATCAAGGCCAAGCTGGCAGTTCGAGAATTCATGAGTTACAACGATGTGGTGGACGTTGCACGGAAAGTGGAGAAGCACAATGCAACATACAAGAAGACCCTGGAGCAGAGGCAACGAGAGAGGAAAGAGAGGAATGAGAGGTATTATGTGAGGCGAGCATCCATAGAGGAGAGTGACAAGCAGAAGAGAAAGTGGAGCAAAGCACTGGAGCGACGACATCAGCCATCACAGTCAAATCCTTTACGATACAAGATTTTCTACAACTGTAGGTAGCTGGGACATCTTCAAAACACATGCCGAGCGCCTCCTAGGAGTGAGAAGACCAGTCAGCAGGACCTTCAACCCCAGTCAGCTAGACCAGTTATATGCTGTTGCACCACTAGTTCTAACTTATGGAGACGGAGTGTGGGAGCCTGAGCCGCTAGAATATGAGATGGGAGGTACCATACTCTTCCTTTCAACTCTTTTATTTTGTCTTCCTGGCACTAGCACATTGCACACATTCATGTTGCATGTCTTAATCTAATAATTTGTTTTTGTTTGAGGTTCTTTGCTTCGAGTCCTAGATTGACCGTAGAGGACCCGTTGCTTGGTGTAGGGTGTGTGAGTCTCATCCTGTTTCCATGGGAGAGACTGAGACTCCGTCAGACCTGTTGTGTTGCTTGTGAGTAGGTGTGTTGTTCTGGGTATGGACTGGGTAGTAGCATACCGTGTCTTGCTTGTTTACCCTAGTAGTGTTGTGACCCTTTTCGTTTCCTGCACAACTACCTGTTAGAGTAAGGGGCTTCAATCGGACGTGTCTGGTTAGCTGACTATACTTGACTCGTGGTTCGTGGAAGGAAGTTTGGTTTTTGAGACTGTCCTTGTTGTACGTACGTCCGGGAATACGTCCCGAGATGCACCGAGTTTGCACCTAGGAGGAACAGGAATCTTCCGTTAACCTAGTGTCGGGTGAGAATCCTTTTGCTTTATCTATTTGAGACTGTGTGTTTGATTTCGAGGACGAAATCATCTTTCTGGAGGGGAGGTTGTAACGCCCCAAGAAATTTCGTTTTCTTCTATGGGTGTTTCAGTGATTTTCTTTGCTTTTTGTGGTGAGTGGTCAATTCTGGTGACCAATCTTTTCTTTGGGGTGCACCCTTGTTGTGTGCTCTGACCCACACCTTAGGCTGGCTCCTTTAATGAGCTTGGATGGTTGAGATTTAATCTTCCATCCAAAGGCTAATGGAGGGTTGTGATTTCCTAGGGTTTTGAGGTAGGGTTTAAATGACAAAGTCTAAAACTCTAGCCTCATTTGTGTCTTGAGGGTGTTGGCTGAGAAAAGAGAAGGAGAGGAGAAGTGCTTCAAGAGGGAAGGCTCCAAGGATAAAAGGATCCAGCTAGGAGATTCACGAGCTCGAGCCCAACACCAATTTTCGTCCAAGAGAGATTGCAGATCAGTAAGTGTATTGTGTACACTTGCTTTGTATTTTTGGAGATTTATGTGATTCATTGCATACAAATGAATCTATGAATGTTTGTTGATGTTAGCATGTTCAGGAGCATCAAATTCATGTACAGTAATCATGATTGAGTTGTAAAATGTGAATATTTCATGTTTTAGGTTAAGTTATTATCTCAAATTGCATTCTTGGTGATTTCATGATATTTCTTGTGTGAGTTATGAATTGATTGTTTGAACGATGTTTTGGTGGAGTTTGCCTTGTGATTAAAACTGTTTTTCGACCTAATTTAACTCCAAAGGTTGACCTAGGTGGAGAAATGTCCAGAAAAGCGAACTGGGGCGAAAACCCCAAATTGCGTTCGTCAGTGGGTGGGTGCATGGTCTGCCAATGGCCCCCGCTGACGAAGCTAGGTGCAGGCGTGACCCTATCTGTGGGTTGATCAATCTATCGATGACTCGCCGACAGTGACTAGAAATCATGGTGTGTTGGTCGATGGGTGGTCGGTCTATCGACGGGACCCACCGACGGCAGTGGACTTAGATATTGGCATTGGATCTGGTCCTTGGGTCGTCGGTCTACAGACGGGACCCACTGACAGACGTGATTGGAGGTGGTTGGCGATGCTGATGACACCCACCTATGAGACATAGACTTGGACCTTGGACCGTGGTCGGAGGTTGGTCGGTGGCACCGACAACACCTACCGACGGGCGTCGGTGGATTCGTCGGTGACACCGACAGACCCGCCGACGAGTTAGTATTGACTGACCCCCTTTGGACAGGTTGGTGGGACGTCAGTGATACCGATGAACCCGCCGTCGAATATCGTGGGTGGGTGTTCGGTGGTACCAATGACAACCCCTTTGGAGACTTATGGACTTGGTCGATGGGTCGTCGGTTCACCGACGGACCCGCCGACGGATGACGTTGGTGGGTGGTCGGTTACTTCGACAACACCCCGAGGAAACCCTTTGACCGACGGACCAGCCGACGGTGAGTTGGATTGGGTTTAGACTGTTGGTCGGTGGGTCACCGGTGTATCGACGGGACCCGCCAACAGAGATTTATGATCAGTATTGGAGTGTGATAGGTGGGTGGTCAGTGGAAATGACGGCACCCACTGATAGTGGATGATTGAGCTATTTCCGAGAGTCAGGCTTGGTATCTTAGGGTTATGCTCACGTGCGTGTGGTTATGCTTTAGAATTCGGGTCGTGACACTAACAGATGTCTTGTAGGGAGTATGCGATGGTTGATAACTGGGATCAAGCAGAGCCAAAGGATAAGTGTCTATTGTGTAGTTGATGAGTTGATTGAGGGTTTGGTAAGTGCCATGCTTCCTATATATATAGCTTCACACCTTCAAGCTTTTCCTTCAAACTACATCTTAGGCCACGTTCGAGATCGTGTGTTAGTTATAAAGATTCATGTCCCATGAACCATCGTGGACAATTGTCGAAGCAACTTTTCCTATAACCTTTTGAAAGGTGCCCGTTGTTCTCTAAGCATTTTTTTTATAAGCCAATGGATTGGAGTGAGTAATCATTTTCCTATCTTTTCTTGTTGTTCTTCATCGGTCATATACTTCACAAGTGTAGTGACCCAGATCTGGAAAATTAATAATAATGATTAATTATGTGGTTATTTAACAGTGTTAAATGAATTTAAATGAAGTGAGGTCAAATTGATGGTAAAAATATGTTATAGTAATGCTGAATCGGACTAAGTCGTAATTAAGTGGAAACATTGGGGTTAAATTGTAATTATTAGAAAGTATGGGGTAGTGTAATATAATTAACTAAAGTTTTATTAGCTAGAATTAGTATGGACGCGTGAGTCATTAATTTGAATTAATGTCATTTAGTAATTCAACATTAGACTTGAATTAGAATGTAGATTGGTTTAGTAGGTTTCACTGGAACTAAGAGAGTTTCTAATTAGTAGGTAAGGATAGATTAGTAATTTCATTAAGATTTTAATTGGATTAGAATGAGAGAGAGAGTTTCTAATTAGAAGGAGTTTGTTTTTGGGGGGATTCTTGGAGAGGAAGTTGCCTTATCAGTTTAGGTATGCATATATGAAATTAGGAGAGATTTAGTAAGTGAAAGAAGTGATATATTGAGGTTTTAAATATGACGCTTTGTGGAGTGACGTGAATAGTGTTTTTGGGAGAATTAAATTAGGGTTTTGGGTTTAAGAGATTAGAGAGGGTTAGAGAAGCCTAACCCTAGCCGTCCAGATCTGAAGAGAGGGAAAGAAGAAGAGGAAAGAGGAAAAGAGAACAAAAGGAAAAGAGAGGGAAGATCCGCATCGTCATGTCTAATCGAGATTGAAGGTAAGATACATTTTCTGCATTGTCCTCTTGGGATTCTAGAAGTCGTTAATGGGTGATTGAGTGTCTTTTATCGATAATAGGAAGCATGAATTACGTTAAGATCGTTATTATTCCCTGCGATGAACATGATAGGATTTTAGGTGATTTCCAGATTTCATGAATATGTATATGTGTGTTTTGATGGCATTGATTATTATTATGTATGATAAAATTATGTTTTAAATTATATGTTTATTGTTTGTACGTGTTTCTAATATTATAGAGGTGAATCCATGATGTTTAGACTTGACTTGGTCACCTAGATTGGGATTCCGAGACCCAAAGAAGAAGAACCTAGAAAACCAGAAACTTTACAGACCTGAACTAAGGAGTAGAGAACCTATGAAAAAACTTTTCATAATTTATTTTAAATTTTATTTTGAATCCCCTATTCGTTAGGACCACAACAAAATAAGTTTGAGGTCATTCCGAAATGTAATTAGAATGTTATGATCAAAAGACCAACTTTTAGTCGAAGCTGGAAAACCCAAAAAAGTGCTTGATTGGCAGGCTTCAGGCCATCGACCACCTGCCAACAGAGAGCATATTTTAGTGTATTTTGGGGGTTTGGCAGGCTTAGGTCCACCGACCACCATGCCAAACACCTAAGAAAAATCACATGTAATGACTGTTTTCTTGATTTATTGAACCTATTGACCTGGGGACTTGACCACCTGACTTAGGATTGTAGATTACATATAACTGGTGGTTGTGACATGAGTATGAAGTGCTTGATTGTTGTGCTAGCATATAATTATTATAATTGTTTCCTTGGAAAGGATCCCTGTGACGGTTTCCTAGGGATTATTCGGGTGTATGGGCGCCCGGGCAGCTTTTGAAGGGTGTTATCACCAGAGATCTGACTGATTGTTGGAAATGATACTTGTGATGTTGTTCCAAGGATTACTTGTGTGTGTGCGCACGGGTAGCTTCCAAAGAACCTTATCACCGGTCATTTGATGGCTCGGGCGGTGACGGATTAAAGAGAAGGATTCTTGGTAGTGATATGTTGGAGATGGAATTGTTGTTATGGATGACTAATCCTTGGGTGCGAATTCCCAGAATAGTTATGGATGACTAATCCTTCGGTATGAATTCCCATAATAGTTATGGAAGACCATCCTTGGGTGTTAATTCCCAAAAACGGTTATGGATGACCATCCTTGGTTGTTAATTCCCAGAAAGGTTAGAAATAGTTACGGGAATTGAGCCCGGTAGGTTGCAAGTCCTACAAAACCACGTTGTACATGTGGGATACTCGAATTGACCGTAAGGTCATGGATCGGGGTGGAGATTGTTGTTGTGGAGTAGTTGGATCTTGTGGTATTGTTGTGGAGCATTGATGGAGCTGGTTGTGGAGGAATTATTCGACATGATGGTTGCATTCAATAGCATTCATCTTGCATTCATAATATCTTGTTGCATTCATCATGTTTGTTTATTCATCATTCATTACTCACCATTCATATGCATGCATTTGATTATGATATCGTGGAGTTGATGGCATTGACTTGTTGGCCTAGTATGGATCTTTCCTTGTGGATACTGTGGATGTTATGGATATTGAATTGTTGACTTGTTGACATTAGACTTGTTAATATTGTTGGTATTATAGTTATTATCTTGCTGACATTATAGTTGTGGGCTTATTGATGTTATTGAATTGCTAACATGGTGGAGTAGGTGTTCATGGACTGGTTGGTATTGCAGAGTGTACTACATGTTGATATTGTAGAGATATAAGGATTTCTATTTGTTTATACCCAAATATATGATTATTTTGTGCTATGGTGTTGAATTAATATGATATAGTGGCTATGATAGAATATGATTATAATTCTAAGAGTTGACATGATGGTGAGATAGCATGTGATTGTATGATAATTACCATGATGTTGTATGTTGTTTGGACTAACGTTGTTTCATGAGGATGGTTGTCGAAATTGTATCTTGTATGGGCATTCCAAGCTCACTGCAACATTGCATGTTGCAGGTTAAGGGAGATTGGACAATAGCGTGGACCTGATGCTGTTTGGATTATTTTACGCTTCTTAGATAGAACCCATGTATTAGGGTTGCTTACTTGTTATTCGATTTATGGATTGTAGGCTCATCTGAAGCCAAGTTTGGATTTATGTATTTTTTCTTCCGCACTCTGATTGTTTAATAGAAGTAATAGTCACTTTAATTACTGGTTGTTGTTGTGAACCATGTTCCAAGGTTAGGAACCCGAAGGTCTCACCTCGTGATCCATGCTTCCCACCTAGGGATTCAGGTATCGGGATCTAGGGCATGACAACAAGTCTTTTATCCAAGCACAAACTCTTACATGGATAATGTGGGCCCCAACATGTTAATGTGATTACTGAGATGATTATTAGCCTTATCAAGTTGTGTTTTTATCTAACACTTCTTTAAGCTCCTTAATCACGAATAACATTAGAGATCCTAATTGCGGATTATAACTTATCTCATCCGACTATTCCATGCCGACAAGGCAAGCTCTTTTTAGGTGTAAACAATATCTTTATGATATGATGATGTGATAGCATGTGATTATAACATGTGATGTGTTGACATGATTATTTTGTGCATTAATTTTGTTGAGAGTTAGTTGTTGATAATCCTTATTGGATATCAAGCTTTTCCTTCTTCAAGAAATATTTAGGTCAGACACGAGACCCCACGCAGAGATGAGGAGACTAGATTTTATTAGCTTTATGTAGAGTGACTGTATAAACTAGATTCTATAGTTGAGTTTTGTTTTGGATGTAGCAACTCCGGGTTTTATTTTGAGTTGTTGGGTTTAGTTTTGAGAAGGTTATTATTTTATAAACATGTATTCCATTTGTCTATTTGAACTTAATTTCTATCTCCTTCACATGATATTTAATGAATGAAAAGTTTTTGTTTACCTATAAATTCAATATAACAGAGTCGCCCACTGTGTATTCTAACTAGGTGCGCTAATTCTATTACGCCTTTTGCATAAGGGAATCAGTGACGTCGCACTCTCAAGATTTATGTTCCCACACTTATTAATGTGAAACGGATTTTGGGGCATGATAGAGTGGTATCAAAGCACTAGGCTTGTGGAATTATCAGAACACTAGGTCAAATAGGTGTGTTTGAAACCCTATGTGTCACGTCCCGAAACCCGTGGTACAAATCGCTATGCGGGCGACACGGATTCTAACCGTGGAACGTGGATCACCATAAAAAAATGAAAATACTAATAATGATTACTTCTACTAAACTTAGAGTGCGGAAACTAAATAAAACCGATTACATGCAAGAGACATCGGGTGAGTCACAAACTCAATTCAATTAAAAGAACCAATAAAAGACTTGGTCATATTACATTCAAATCATCCTTAAAAACATCACTGTATTACTCAAACGAAAAAAAAAAATGCATCCACTAGGATAACAATATAGAAATTCGATAAATAAGAATATTAGGCATTTCTAGATTTATGGATGATATGTGTATGCTATGAAATGAGGTGTCATTTAGATGATTCTATGTGATATGCTCAATCAAAGAAATGCAAGGATGATATGTAATGTTGTCACAACCCAAACCTATGAATCCACTTGGGGCCCAGTGAGATCTAGATTGTTACCTTCACTCCCTCGAGGAAGGGAGTGGTAGTCAATTCATAGCTAAAGCAAAAATGAATAAACATTCATTCACAAAAATAGAAAATATAAAGGTATATGTTATAAGTATTTACAATGAAACAGTGGAAATCAAAATATTGTTCTAGGTTTCAAAATCAGATTTATTGGGGATACCATATCATGTATCCCTAAAGAAACACAAAACCAAAATAATAGAGTAATTTCAAAATCTCCTTAAACATTACAATTGTTCACTCATAGAAGTAGTTGTCTTCTTCTGCGTAATCCTCCTCCTCACCATTGCACTCTTCGGCAGTAGCTTCCTACAAAGGTCCTGAAATGTTTGCTAAAAAGCGTGAGATATAAAGCCAGTAAGTAAGATAACTTCAGGAATACTCTCAGTTCAAGCAATAATGAAGACATAAACAAATGCAATGCATGTGGTAAATTTTTTATTATCCATGCTGTGCACCTAAATATAGAAATCACCAAGGTGAGCTAACAAACAATCTAGTATGTTGTGTAAATGCAACTCTGTTAGAGTGTCAATGTGGCATGTTTCCTCTTGATCCAGTCTCTCTCCGGGGTGTCCCAGTAACCCGAATTTGCCCCAGGATGTTGCAGCAACCTGAAATCATCCCTCGTCGTAATGGTCTAAGGAATAAAGCTATTCTATGTGTACAACATAGTTTTAATGGTTTTCAACCTAGGAGGCCCAATCCCCTAACTTATTTTTGATTAATGACAATCTGCTGAGGCTTGCCCCCACGTGCGGTATCCCTCAGGAAAACATGAAAACATGAAAACTTGACAAACTACAGAGATCTCTCTTTGAATCTTGGGTACAATTCCCTTAGACGAAAAAAGAGTCTATTGGGTTTGCTTCTCCCTCAACCCAATCCTGCCAGTCCCCTTACTAGATGTGGGAATCACATCACTCTCATTTCAAATCACGAGATGCAATTGTGTGGTCTCGGAACATAAGGTCATACTCTTCGACCAACTATGGCCTAGATTCAATGACGTGTTATGAAGTGGTGCACATTAGCTAAACATGCATTTCATTGTGTCCAGGGTGCATTAGAATTAACTATTGTATACTTTTCACACATTTCCATGTATTGCTGCATAACATCTCATTAATTCAAGTAGCAAGGAATGAACTTCATTATCAATCTTACTGGTGTGCATATGTCATATAATTAAATCACAAACTATGCAAATGTATACCATTTAACAAACATGACATTATAAGTCCAATCTGTTAGGTTTGACGAGGACTTCGGCGTACTGAAGCTTGCTTCGGCGGACCTCCTTGAGATTCGGCGACAATTCCACGGAGCTATTTTTTGGCGACCACTTCGGCACCCCTTTCGGTGCACCGAAGCCCATTTCGGCGCGCTGAACTAATACTTGGTGACCTAGCCTGTGACATTCAAACTTGGTGATTTATTAGGTGACCCTAACAGTCTGCCCTTGGCCTAAAAATGGTTCGGTGACCCATTCGGTGCACCGAGGAGGCCGCCGAACGTCGCGAATTAGGCAAAAATAGGGGATTTTCTCTCCAAATTTGATTTCTTAACACACAAAACTATCCATATGCATTCTATCATCCATAGTCTAACAAACTCTATTCTCAAACATGAAAAATACATTATCAAACTACAATTAAGCATCAATCCATTCATCAACTTTCAATTACATGCATGAACTTGAAAATAAGGTAAATGTTTAGAAATCCAAGATGAATCTAATTACAGTCATGAAATTATCTACTTACCTCTTCGAAGCAAGCAAGATCAACACAAACCCTAGCAATGCAATCCCTTCTTTCTCTATTCTCAAGCTCTCAAGACAACCAAAACCCGAAAGAGACAAATGCATGAGATTTTTCTTTCTCTTAATCAAACAAGCCATCTATACCAAATGTCCTTATCCTAGTCTTCCAAACTTAACCACTTTAATCATAGCCCTACATGCATAACAACTCTAATCCTAGCCTTACATGCGTAACCAGTCTAATCCTAACCTTACACCTCAACTTAATAAGATTTATATCTTAGCCATTAAATCTAAATACACAACGACTAAGCTACTATGTGAAGCACTAAAACCAAACAAACATCACATGCACAATCTCATGGTCGGATCTAATCCGATTGGCGATCAAAACGAGAGGTAGAATCACAACAAGGTTTAAAATATATTTAAATATAAATTAGGTGGTCTTGGCCGTTAGAGCCTACCCTCCTTAAAAAGACTCCGTCCCCGAAATTTACTTTCCTCAAGTGAAGAGTTGCGGATAACTAGTTCGCATTTTGTCCTTAAGCTCCCAAGTTGCCTCGGACATCCCATGATTGCTCCATAAGACCTTAAATTTGGCAATGACCTTGTTCCGTAACACTTGTTCTTTTCGGTCTAGGATCTCCACAGGATGCTCTTCATAAGTGGCGTTCTCACGGATCGTCACTATCTGCCAAGCAATCACTGAAGCTGGATCCGGGTGGTACTTCCTCAACATAGACACGTGGAAGACGTCTTGCACTAGATCCATAGAGGACGGTAGTAGCACTCGGTGGGCCACTTCTTCAATGCTCTCGATAATCTCGAAGGGTCCAATATACCTTGGCGCCAACTTGCTCCTCTTACCAAATCTGAATACTACTTTGGTCGGTGCGACCTTAAGGAATTCCAGTCTCCCACTATGAATTCCAACTTTCTTCCTCTCACTTCCGCGAGTTTCTTCTGTCAATGTTGAGTTGTAAGCAGTCGGTCTCTGATCAGCTTGATATTTTCAGTCGTCTCGACCATGATCTCGGGTCGCAACGGAACATCAGAACTATCTTCATTCCAACACAAGGGTAATCGGCAGGGTCTTCCGTAGAGAGCTTGAAATGGTGCCATCCCTATGCTTGTCTGATAGGTGTTGTTGTAGGAGAATTCTACTAGTGCGAGATGATCTTCCAGCTCCCTTTGAAATCCAAAATATATGATCTTTGGATGTCTTCAAGTACTTGGTTTACCCTTTCATTTTGATCGTCTGTTTGAGGATGGAAGGCGGTGCTGAAGTTGAGTTGTGTTCCCAAGGCCTTGCGCAAACTCTTCCAGAATCATGAAGTGAACTGTGAACCACGATCTGACACAATGGTGATAGGCGAATGATCTCTTTCATGTACAGTCTTGCCAAGTCGTCAACGTTCATTGTAGTCCTCGTCGCCAAGAAGTGTGCTGCCTTGGTCAAACGATCTACAATGACCCATATCATGTCGTGGTTGCTACGTGTCTTGTGTAGTCCTATGATGAAATCCATAGATATATGCTCCCACATCCACTCCCCAATGGGTAGAGGTTGTAGCTGTCACGACCCAAACCGAAAATCTCATCGGAGATCCCAAATTTGAATTCGTAACCTTCACCACAAACAAAGCTTGGGAGTGACAAGCGATATCTAGCCCAAGAAGGCTAAATAAAACGAATATTAAATAAGATGTAATTTATGAGATATAAAAAATTCTTAAATAATATCCGATATAGTCACTCATTATACAAGCAGTGGAAATTATACTAGTCTAGTATTTTCAAATCAATTCCTACTATTGGTTTAGGTAAAAAACTAAATAAAATTCTTAGAGAAGACTAACGTCTATTGTAGATTAAATATTAGAGTTGTAAAGATATATATTGGATTTCATACAAAGGAGAAATACTAAGGTGAAATATACATTCAAATCCAAATAGTAAACAACTGAAAGAAAGTATATATAATACAAGTCCATATCTAGCTACAATTCCTATAAAACATTATACAACCTGACATTTAAATAAGAACATTACTACACTAATACATTACATCAAATAATATGAACAGCTGCTACTTCTTCATCCAGTCTTCATTTCGATCTTCAGCTAATATACCTGAAATGTGGTTGCTATAAAGCATGAGCTACACTAGTCAGTAAGTAAATTCTTTCAAAATTATGCTAGACTAAAGTATAGTCAAACCATTCCTCAATAAATCTAGATCACACAACAAGAAATACAAATTACATGAAATGAGATGCATGAGGTCAATTTATAATTTAATGCATGAGATGCAACTATTATATGAAACCCTACATGTTGTGCACTTAACACGTAAAACCACCACATGTTATTAATTCAAGTATTCTAATATGAATTGCTGTCTATATAGGGTCCACATAAATTAATCACACACATGATTCGGCTATTGGGTATCACCAGTGTGAACTTCCCTCACCTATCATCTTTCCTCATGTCTCTTGGGATCATCACCTAAGACGTCCCGCACCATGGGAGATAACAACCAATACCAATCTGTCTATGTATGTTCCACACTTGATCGAGTCATACTACTCAGGGAGGTATCGCCAATGTGAACTTCCATCCCCCCAATACATGGTAGGAGTAAGCAGACTATTTTATGTACCGGATCATAGTGTCATGGTGTTTCAACCGAGAGGACACAAGCGCCACGCTAGTTTTGATCAATGGGGATACTTAGATCCCAAGGTATCACCAATGTCTACTTCCTATGTGAATCAAACCTAGCAGAAATCTCTGATGTCCTGACAATTGGGCATCACTAATGTGAACTTCCCTCACCTATCAATTCTCACGAGAAAAGTATCATTGACAATGATTGAGTCTATTGGGGTAGCAAGTCCCTCAATTCAACCTGCTAGCCTCCTCACTTATTATGATTTCCAGATCATAATACTCTCATGTAATAATCTGGAGTCCCCAAACTATGGACTCAGGAACAGGGTATTGCTCGTAGACGAAATCCATGGTCAAGAGCCAATGCTGTGTATGTGAATGAGTGCACATTAGTTAAACATTCAATCTTTGTGTACAAGGCATAATAACAACTAGCAACCAACGCATATCATTTAATTTACAAACAATTTGAATTAAAACTAAGTAACAAGAATAGTGGAACTATGAAGAGAAGGTCATATAAAATGATCAAAGTATCCATATGGGATGCATCCGATGCATTATTGGTTGTGTGTACAATACTCGTCTCAATCCAACCTTATATTTATGAATACAATTAGCCCAATAAGAGGCATGTGTAACAACAGTAACCCTGAACTTCTTATAACACTATACAAGGTAAGATCACATAATTCCCGAATTCATGCAAGATATATGATGCTTAACTAACGAGCACACGCCATACACATTCCATGTGTTATCATGCTCAATTCCATTCAAACCAGTTACAAGGTGTGAATCACACTAACGGTCATATTAGAGTGCATTATTATGAATTCCAATCTCAATTCATGCTATATGTGTTAACTAACAAACACCAAAACATAAGGTCAAGTAAACAAGTTTGGCGAGGTCTTCGGTACACCTAAACTTGCCACAACGACCTCTTCGGCGAACCTCTCTGAGATTCGGGAACAAGACCAGGGTGTTCAGTTTTGGTGACAACTTTGGCGCACACTTCAGCGCACCGAAGTCAACTCGGCACACCCTTCTGCGCACCGAAATCTATTAGGCGGGGTGTTCATGCTCGGTGAGCTCTTTGGCTGACATTCATACTCGGTGATATTTCGGCGCACTGAGTTGTCCGCCCTTGGCCCGTAATTCATATTCGGTGACTTGTTCGGCGAGCCGAGGAGTCCGCCGAACGTCGCAAACAAGCTAAAATAAAGGGGGTTTCACAATTTCTAACATACCAATAAGGGGAAACAATACTCATACACATGCTAATCAAAATCTAACAACATCTAATCCTAAAACATGTTATTAAACTAACATTTAAGCTTAAGATTTACCCAAATCATTCTTCAACTTCCATTAAAACAAAGAAACTAAATATATGTATTTTCTAACTAGGATCCAACGATTTCTATCTTAGAACATGGTATTAATTTATCATTCCAAATCAAGACAATCAATCCTATCTTTAGCATTCTAAACATTCAAGAACTAGAAATTTAAAGAGAAATAAATCTAAATGTACTTTAAATCAAGCATAGAGGTGAGTTTTTCTACTTACCTTGCAAGAAAATGCAAGAAACCAACCAATCTTCATGCATGCAAGCTCTCCCCCATCTCACCTTCCTTCGCTAGGCTCTCCTCCAATCCCTCAAAACAAAGAAACTCAAACTAAAACCAAACAAAACCTAAAGAGAATATGAGATTCTCTTCCCTTCTCAAACTAAACCCTAGTAACTTGGCACCATCTAGGCCCTCCATCTCACTAATTTCATCCTAACCCTCCAATTTCACCTACTTTCATCCTAGCCATCTAAACCTAACCACCCCAACCACTCTCATCTCAACCACGCACTCACACCCACACTAATCCTAACCTTACACCTCACCCCTCACTAAAGACAAACACATCCTAGCTTAGATCTAAGCCACACAACCATGACAACTACAATCCTAGCCATACACATCATCAAAGAACAAAAATTACAACTTTGCCACTCTCCCAACATATAAGGGTTAGACTACTATACTTAGCAGTAATACCCAAAAATCACATTAAGTTTGATCGCATGGTCGGATTTAATCCAATTGGCAATCAAATCACAAGATAGGTTCACAACGAGAATTAAAACATATTAGACTGTTCTTTATGCATTTTCAGGATGTTACAAAAGTGTTCCTGCTGGATTTTGATGCTTTGCTTTCACTTGCTGGAAAATGGCACACTTGGTCTCAAACTCTTCGATCTCGACCTTCATTTGACTCCACCAATAGTTGCGTCGAAGATCGTAATACATCTTGGTCCTGCTGGGATGAATGGAATACCCCAGTCTATGGGCTTCAGTTAGGATCTCGTTCTTCAGATCTACATAATGTGGCACACAAATTCGCCATTTAAACCTGATGCTTCCGTCTTCAGCATTGGTTCAATCTGTTCTTTCCTCGTCCGCGGCTAAGTCTTGCATCCACATCTCATCTTTCAGAAGGTCGATGATCCTCACTTTGAGTGATGGTTTTGCAAGTATACTACACAACTTCACACCATGATCCATCCTACGAGCAACGAAGTTGACATCTGCGAGCGCTTCTTAGAGTTTCCATTCTTGAACTAGCAAGTGAGCTACGACACTTCTAGATCTTTGGCTGAGTGCATCTGCCACCATATTGGACTTGCCCAGATGATACTGAAGAGAGAAGTTGTAGTCGTTCACAAGCTCCATCCATCTTCTTTGATGCATATTCAAGTCCTTCTGAGAGAATAGGTACTTAAGGCTCTTTTGGTCTGAGAATACTTCAAATGTTTCGTCGACAAGTTGATGCCTCCAGATCTTTAGTGAGAACACGATTGCTGCAAGCTCTAATTCGTGTATGGGGTAGTTCCTCTCATGCATCTTCAGTTGCCTTGAAGCATACGCTACAACCTTGCCATCTTGCATTAGAACACATCCAAGACCAGATAAGAATGCGTCAGTGTAGATCACAAAGTCGATGCCGTTAACAGGAATGGTTAGGACTGGTACAGTAGTAAGCTTCTCGTTGAGAGTAGTAAAGGCTGCCTGGCAAGCATTGTCCCAGATAAACTTCAAATCCTTCCATGTTAGTTTGGTTAATGGTGTTGCAATGTGCGAGAAACCTTCAATAATAACCCGCTAATCCCAGGAAACTTCAGATCTCCGATACGTTCTTGGGTTGCTCCTAACTAGAAATTGCTTCCACCTTGCTAGGGTCCACAGTGATACCTTCTTTTGACACTACGTGTCCTAGGAACTTCACTTCTTCTTTCCAAAATTCACATTTAGAAATCTTCGCGTATAACTGGTGATCCGCTAAGGTCTGCAAGGTAATGTTGAGATGCTCCTTATGTTGTTTCTTTGACTTGGAGTAGATCAGGATGTCGTCGACGAAGACTACAAGGAACTTATCCAGATAAGGCCTGAAAACTCTCTGCATCATATCCATGAATGTTTTCGGGGCGTTAGTCAGTCCAAATGGCATGACCACGAACCCGAAATGTCCATATCTCATCCTGAACGCTGTCTCTATGCATCCTCTTCCTTTATCCGCAATTGGTGATAACCGAATCTGAGATCTATCTTTGAGAAGTAGGATGCTCATTGCAACTGATCGAACAAGTCATCGATGCGCGACAACGGATACTTATTCTTAACCGTAACTTGATTCAGTTTCCTGTAGTCTATACACAATCTGAGAGTTCCATCTTTCTTCTTCACGAATATGATAGGTGCTTCCCAAGGTGAAGAACTCGGCCAAATGAAATGCAATGCTAAAAGTTCGTCTAACTGCTTTCTTAATTCAGTCAACTCAGTGGGTGCCATCCGGTATATCTGTAGTGCAATGGGCTTTGCTCCTGGTATCAATTCAATACAAAACTCCACTTTGCGCTTGGGTGGTAATCCTGGAATATTTTGGAACATCTTGCTGAACTGACTCACAACAGGGATCCCTTCCTAATCTTTCTTTTCTTCAATAAACCAAAGATCTAGACAGGCAGCTAAGTTGGGCATTCCAGATCTCGAACCCATCACTTCCACTAGATCACCCTCTGGGGTTAGAAAAGAGGCAATTCGGTTATGGCAGTATATCTGCACGTGATGTGCAGCTAGCTAATCCATTCCCAAGATGACATCGAACTCATGCATATCAAGGACAATTAAATCTATAGGTAGTGTAGACTCGCCTTTCATAATCAAGAAAGACTCACACACCAGGTCTAACTGTGCAGTGCCTCCTATTGGGTTAGCCACTACTAAACTCTTCTCTAGATTCTTCATGTGTGGACCCAAATAATGTACAAGTGATTGTGCAATGAATGAGTGAGAAGCTCCAGTATCAAATAATACTCCTTTAGAAATATAGGAGAGCCGTATGGTACCTTCCATAACCTCGTTCTGCTGCTGCTCGATTGAAAGAACCTTGGCCGTCTGAGGAGGTTGCTGTGGTCATGGCTGAGAAGGTTCACTCCTAGGTCTTTTATAAGGTTTCACTTGTTGATTTGGATTGGGGTTTTGTGTGTATTGTGGTCTGGGTACAAGTTGCTGCTGCTGCTACTGCTGACCTTGGAAGAAGTTTTGATTCGGATTCCTTGGTGCCTGGCACTCCCTGTAGCTGTGACCTTGTCTCCCGCAGTTGTGGCATCTCATCAGAAGGTTCTCAAAGCTTTAAGAACTAGATGGTCCTTGTGTCCTCTACCTTTTCTGCACCTCATATGTCTTACCCTTGAAATTTCCCGGCCTTGTAGTGTTCTTGGCATTCTTCTGCACTGTACTCTATCTGAATTCAGCCATGTCTCTCTTGACCTTCCCAGCACAGTCCACCACCTTGTGGTACTCGGTGAACTCCCTCACAATCAGCCTACTATGGATGTTTGGCCTCAAGCCACTCTCAAAACGGAAAGACTTATTTTCTTCCTCGTCCACTGCGTACATTGCAAACTGAGATAGTTCAATGAACTTGGTGGCGTACTCCATCACCGTCATGTTCCCTTGCTCGAGTTTCATAAACTCCAGCTCCTTCTCCCTTCTCATAGTCTTCGGGAAGTACTCCAAATAGAAAACCTCCTTGAATATTGCCCAGGTGGTGACAACTGCAATCTGTAGTGTTGATTTCCACCAACGACGTGGTTCCCCGTCCAACATGAAAGCTGCAAAGCGTACCATGTCGGCATGTTTGACCTTCATCACTTCAAAGATGTGTTCCATCGAGTCGATCCAGTTCTGAGCTTCAATCGGATATATTGCTCCCTTGAACGTTGTCGAGGACTAAAGCACACCTCTATGTTGCACTCTGAAGTTGGGCTTGCTTCCTTTCCATCATGATAGCTATATCCTCCAAAGCTTCATATACGCTAGTCAAGTGAAGATCACTCCTAAGAGCTCCTACCGATGGAGGTTCATTGACATGCCGACTCTTCCGTCTGGCATAATCCTCTGCCAATGGTGGTTCATTAGCGTGCCGACCTCTTCTTCCTACCATAGAATCAGTCTAGTATCTATCAAAAGAATTCACACATTCGAATTTCTTTTTTTTTTTTGGAAGGTAAGGTAATTGTATTAATGGAAAAGGAGCAAGAAGAAGAAACTGTACATGGCAAGATGGAGC
>JAUPMG010271541.1:0-19297 GCA_031762675.1 Pachysandra terminalis
TTACCTCAAATTAAAAATTGTAAGAATACATGTTAATTTGGATCTTCGTATTCCAGTCCGATTTGATTATATATATAAGATTCATTAGTGTCCAGGCCTACAAATCATATCTTGTCAAAGAATAAAGTTTTTTCTTAAACCCAATATATAAACTTACCCCATTCAGGAGGAAAAAACTGATTTGATAACTTGTTCGGAGTAAATTCCACCCCAGCAAACAATCCCATTCCTCGTATCTACAAAATTCAAGAGGTGTCACAAATAATATTTTTGGGAATGTTACTTATTATCCAAGCTGAACCTCAAACTTCATGAGTCCAACATACCTCTCCAATAATGGGACTATCAGAAAATGATTTCAAGCCATTTAGAAACCTTGGAGAAATTTTTTGGACTTGCTCATCACTTTTCGTTTCCCTGAAAAACAAAGTAGTTTTTACTTACCAATAAATTCATTGTAGTTTAAAATAATGTTAGTAATGATTTCAACCATAGAGTGATACTATCATTAATGATTATAAAGGAAATAATAGTTGATACATCAAAATGCTATTTTTTATTTTTTTAATATATCCTTATGTTGCTAAAAACATATTATTGATAATAACAATCCAAAATAACTAGAGTAACAACAATTATAAAGGAAGCTAATAATATCTATATTTTAATTTTTGTCCAATAATTATATAATGATCTCTTACTTTACATATTGTTATTGACATATGCAATGGCATTATAACAACTGCCACAAAACACATTATCTATTTCGAATGCTTAGAGAAATATGCTAAGATGATTGTACCTGTAGATCTTCATTGTTTCTAATGCCACAGCACATGCTACAGGGTGTGCACTAGTAGTAAATCCATGATAAAAGTCACCTAATTGTAAAAATATTGAAATTGCTTAATAGAAAGTAATAATAAGTAATTTGATAAATAACATATATTAATGCCAATGGATTTAATTATTTAATTGGAATTTAAACATACCAAATTTATTGCCATAAGAGCATACAACTTCTGCAACTTCAGGGCTCAAAAGAATTGCACTAATGGGTGCATATCCAGAAGAAAGACCCTGCGGAAAAGCCAATTTGAAATGATTTTAATTGCATTTTCCTAATATTGGTGATCAACTTTCTTAACTTATATTGTGTAAACTTACTTTTGCCACACTAAAGAGGTCTGGTTTAATATTGAATTTGTCACACCCAAACATTGTTCCAAGTCTTCCAAAGCCAGAAACAACCTAAAAGATACGTATAAAAGAAAACATAAAACCAAAGCTTATAGTACAAAACAACACTTAAAAATTTGCACATAATATTCTAAGAAACTTTTGATAGGGATATATTTTAAATACCTCGTCTACAATGAAGAGAATGTCATATTTTTTCAAGACATTTTGAACCTGAGCCAAATGTGAGAAAGAAAAGATAGATATAGAAATCAGTATAATGTATACAAATATAGTAATTTTGCATACTTTATGTTTTTATATATTATATTCTTTTGTATGCATTTAAGCTTTTTTTTCTCTAACATATATATATTTGTATGTTTGGAGCAAGTTTCTTTTTTATAATGCAAACAACAAACCTTCTCATAGTAAGTTGTAGGGGGAATGATCATACCACCAACAGCCAAAACAGGCTCAGCAATGAATGCAGCTACCTAAAATAAGTACCCATGTTAGATTAGAAACATAATCCCATTTCTAAGTTCTAATAGCATTCAAAATAACTGTTTATCTTAGCTAGTATAATTCAATAACTAATACAACATCATTCTCCATACAAACTTTATTTATTAGTTTTTTTTTTTTTTTGCTTGGCAAACCCTCTCAAAGCTAATAATAGTAGTAGTAAATACCGTCTCTGGTCCTTCTTTAAGGATAAGATTCTCCAAATTATTGGCTAATCTGGTTGCAAACTGCTCCTCTGTCTCACCTGATATACACAAATTTACTTATTTATCATTATTTAAGGCTTAAAATAGAACAAGGAATTTTAAGGATTACTTAGTTAATATTAGAACCTGGTAGATGGCAGCGCGAATAATGTGGCACATCAGTCCAAAATACAAATGGTGCTGGTAGGTCAAAACCTTCATGAAAATGTGTAAGACTGAAAGAAGATTGCTTGTCAATGAATGATAAAAATTCATGAAAAAATAATTACGGGGATAAAATACTATGGTTAAACAATAGAACTAATTATACGCATTGTCAAAAAGTTACCAAAATTTGAAGCAAACATAAACTATGTTGTTAATGTTGCCTGCACAATTTCATGTTTTACCTACCCTGTAAGACTAGCTGATATTAGAGTTGACCCATGGCACCTATCAAAATGAAGAGTAATGGATATGTTACTTGGACATATATAGGATATCAATAAAATGTACAAAAATTCATGTTTATTGGCTAATCAAGGACTACCCCTTCTCTTGAGCAATAATTTTCTTCTTCTTTGGTCTTCCAAGTGCATTGTTGTAATACCAAGCTAGCTTCACCTATCCATTAATAAATCAACCATGAAAAAGTAAAGTTATTAAATTTGAATAAAATTTTAATTTCAATATATTTATTGATTTTGCATGAATGATTGCATTTTAAAGAAATTATGTTTTCCTTCAATCTATACTTAGTCCTCTTTGATATTAGACGTCTTTGCTTTTCAAAAACGTTTATAACGTATCCAACACTTTATTTAAAGAGATTCTATTTACTCTTTAAAACTATTTATACTTCCTTTCGGATGCAACTTCTTATCAACCCCCTAAATAAAATGAGCAAACCTGAGTATCATTAGCATCCGAACCACTGTTTGAAAAGAACACTTTTTCCATTTTCCTTGCCGTAAACATCTCAAGAAGTTCCTTTGCAAGATCCTGTAAGAAAAATAAAAACATCCAATTAGTATAAGAAAAGTATCTAAAGAAACCAGTTTCTCAAAAATAGGACTGGCTTAACAACATTGTCGTATTGGATTTAGGTTGGGCCATACTTTAGCTGGATTAAGCATTTCATATCAAAGAGGCAAGGCTATCCATTTCACAGCTACCAAGATAGGTATTTAGTTGGTCATGCTTGTGGGCTTATATTATAAACCAATGAATCCCAACCACTGTAAGATTAGATTTGGGTTAGACTAGGTCTATTTATACACATTTAATGATGGGCATGTTCGAGTCAGTTGACAAGCCAGGTCAAAAAGTTCTTGCTCTATCAAAAGTTATGCAATAAAAGAAATTTATAGGTTATCGAAAACAATATACACTCAACACTAAAACTAGAGCAAGTTGAAAATAAAAAATTTAGGTACAATAGGGATTTTATAAAGTAAGGAAACAAATAAAAAGGCAAAAACAATTTATTATAAAGAGGTGCATAAAAATAAATTTTATATATGGGAAACAAATGAAGCACAATTAGACATGCAAAATTAATTTGATATGATTTTCTTTTCTACTAATTTTGCTTTGTTTATGGCTTAGTTTCTATTCGAATTATCTTTGAAGCTTTATGAAAAACCGAACAAATTGTCTTACAAGGATATAAGATCATCAACTAAACTTTGAATTCTTATGGGATAGAGCATGAAACCTACGCTCTCATTAATCACTTTTTTTTATTCATTTTATTTTAAATTTCATTGATACACATGGAATCATTTTCCTATACTTGTCTCTCTTCTCATGCTGTAATTACTTTCTTATTGTAACATATGTTTGTAGCTAACTCAACTTACATTAAAAGGATAGAGTCTAACATATATTCGGATGAGAGAGTTAAAGCAAAGAGTGACCATATTACATGTGGTTTCCCCAATAGGCTTGAGTGGCCACCATTAGAAAAGGTCCCAAATTGTATTGTAATTAAGCAAAAATATCAATCGTTACATGGCATTGGGAAAAAACGGTGAAAACATAAAATAATGAAGATGAACATTAAAGATAAAGGAATCTATAATTTTATTGCAATTAAGCAAACATATCCATCATTACATGGCATTAGGAAAAAGGTGAAAACATAAAATAATGAAGATGAACAATAAAGATAAAGTAACCTATATTTATTTTGAAGCCCAAACCCCCTTCTATTATTAAGTATCGAGGCTCACTCAATATCGGTAGTACTATTTAAGCCTATTGAGGCCCTTGTAAAAGTCTATGATCTTTCTATCTCATGAGGTACAAAAGTAGGTTCATTTAGTCCATTTTTTCCACATAGAGGATTCAACTTGAAGGCTGAAGATCATTTAGCTCGTGTAATGTAAGATTATGATTATTTGAACCCATTTTGAGGCCGTAGAGGCTTTGTCTCAAAAGATGATCCATCAGGTGTACAATTATATATGATTAGAAGTTGTCTATTTTTTTCCTTTACATACTAACCATTACGTTGTCTAGCCATTCATCTAGATGACTATTACAATTATAGATGTTTAGCTAACACCATCAAATCAACCAACAATTTGATTTAATATAAACAAGTTCATTGGCAACCCACTAGTACCACAATCATCGCCCTTGGTGGCATAATCATATTGCACTCCCATCATTAGGGTTCCTCATTAGATTGAACCTACTAGGGTGCTTAGCTTGACTTTGGGACAGCTATTTTGCAATCCTATTTAACATGCTAGACTCACATATTAAGCACTATTAGTAAATGCCCATGTGCTAGGATTAGAGTAGGAAAATTAGATAATAAAGAAATGAATTATATTAGCGTCGATGGTTTTTAATATGCAAAATCAAGGTGATTTTACTCTTCATGGCTTCGATCAAGAGAAATAAAGAAGTGTTTATCAAAATAGTATATGATACATTGCAAGCATGTATATTACATTACCACCTAGAAATGAAAAATTAATTAGAATTAATCAAGGAATGAGTATTATTACTAAATTAGTAAAATGTTTTTCTATATAAGGCGATTAAGCTTCTTTTCATTTTGGTCACCTTGTAATCTCTATAAAAAATACTAGCATTATTACTTTTCAAGTATCCAAGATTATCAATGCATTATAGCTTCTAGGGTGGATAGCTAAACATAATAACAAAAGTATAATCTTAAAGTTCAATAAAAATAACCAACAAGAAAAAAGAGATAAAGGAAAGGATAGATCATATATACCAATGAAGGCATATGAACATAGTTCCAAAAAGAATGATAATATGGCATTTTACTTAATTGTGTAGTTGCAGCTTCAATTAATCGAGGTTCATTTCCACCTGAAAATTGAAGAATATAATTAGTAAAATCAAACTTGGAACATTATATATATATTTGCATGAAACAACCAAAAGAAGCTACAATCTTTGACCAACTTAAACTATGGTTTCTCATCTATCCTATTTGAATGTGTTTAAGTAAGATACAAAATTTCTTAGCATGGTTTTCAAGTTTCAACATAGGGTTGATAATTATTTCAAAAGAAGAAGCTTCTTGAAGATATGCACAGATCAATGTTTTGTCAAATATATTTTAAGATCTTTTGGAAGTGTTGTATAATTTGTAACGTTTGATTTCTTAAATTTCTACAACAAATCGTAGGCACCACTTAATTATTTCATAGTCTTTATCATATTTATCTTTTATTGAAGCACATATTCTTATTGTTTAGATGATTGATCAACTCCAAGATAAACAAACTTTTTGGATTTACATATCATTTTCATAATAAATTCCACTAGGTCCTTTTGATACTTTTGGTTCAAATAGAATAATGAGTAAGAAATAAATTTGAGTCAAATTCAATCCACTTATTTCTTATGTGAGTGAGCATTGAAAAAGATTTTAATGAATTCACCTACCTATAATTGATGTTTTCATATATAAAAATCTATTGTTCAATAAATTTATTTTTCCTTACACGAATATAAAATGATTCTTTTCCTTTGCACACAGCTTTGGTGATCTAGTTTAATTGGATGAACCTAATGGTAGTGAGTGTTTATTTCTAATCTAATGACGAAAAAATAAATAAGCATAGTAGATATCTTGACTAGAATCTAGACTTGGTATATTTGCCTATCCTTCAATTACGAGTGAGTTATTCAGTAGCCTAAATATATGAGAATATTTTGCAAGACATGGACTCTTGTTCTAAAAATATTTGATATGAATAATGTCGAGTAAAAATGTGTAAACCAAAATGAATGTCTTGATGATAGATCAGTAATTGAAAAATGGATTGGTTAGAGGCTAGTCGATTCAGTGATAGTCATATATATAAATATGGGTTAACCACCAATGTAACGATGAAAGTGAGCTCTTTCTTCCACCATTACTATCAAATAGTTGAGTAATGGATATGATTAAATGGATTCTTGATCAAATAAGTTTATTACTATCATATTTTCTTATTCATAAATTATTGCTTGGCAGATTAACTCATTTTTCCTTACGATAGGTTTCGTCTATTCCATTTTGAAAATACTTATGATTCATCATCATAGACACGTCTCACAGTCTATTAATTCTCCTTTGAATAGTCAATTTGGATGCCAAATTGTAGTTCACCACTTTGCATATAAATAAGTAGATTGCCTTAAGCTTGAATGTCAATAAGCAATTAATTTGTACTCATGCAATATGCCATAATGAGACTAATGAAGATATCATTAGAAAACAATGACCACATGCTTCTATGTTGATGTATAAGTATTTGATTAAAAACATTTCAACTTACTAGTTTTTAACCAAACCTATAAATCATTTAGAAGATTTCTTTGGGAATTGATATGTAATGACTTATGCAACTAATTGATGGAAAATTCTATTTGAGGCATGATCATTTAGAAGATTTGACATTGCCCATCCAACAAACTACACTAGATGAAATCTACACTATGATCTAGATAATTTATAGATTGAGATTTTAGTTTTATTTTTTGGTTCCATTTGCAGTGATATTAGTTAAAATATTAATTTTATTTTAAAATATGTATTATATTCTTACATATAAAGGCATGCATTGGATAATTAAATGAATAAAATTTTAAGAATTCAAATCACTTATCATGATTAAGGAAGGACTCTTCTTGTTCTTCTCTATACCAATGGGAATCTGTTGTCTGTACTTAAGTTACTTTCTTTAGTTTTTAATATGAATTAACATTTTGACACTATGACCATCACATCTTTCTTCTTATTCTTTATGGTTTATTTTATTATTTACATTGTTTTATTGATATTTAAACATTCCAAAGGCATCATGCAAGTTATGATTACTTATCTTAAAAAACTTTAGATCGTATAAGAGCAAATTTACTTAAACTCATTATTCTATATTCAAACGTATCTGACAGTCATTTCCTTTTATATTACTTTGAATATTTATGATTTCTTTGACATATGATAAAGGTAGTTACTATAGAAGTTTCTAAATAAGAAAGCCCAGTTTTGACAACCATAAATATTTTTTGAGTGGAAAAATAGATCAAGGAATCCTCCACTTGGTGCCAAATGTTACCTATCTTTCGTTTTTGTTCTAGGGTGTCATTTGATAAGTCATGAGCAATGAGTCTATAATTCCAAATCATGCTCAAGAAGTAAGGTAGATGATTATACTTTATTACTTTAGCGTGTATGTAAACAATTATACTAGTAAATAGATTCATTTAGTACTAACAAGCCCATGCAATCATTAAAGTTGCTTCTATTTTCATTTTTCTAAGAACTATGTGTTCCCTATTATGCAAAATATATTGTTGGTGCAAATGGAATCAATCGCAATAACACATGCTCATAACTTAAATTCCCCAAAACCCATGGATCCCCATTTGACAATTGATCTTTCAAGTTTGACTGCTTAAATTGGATAAGCCACGGAGTAATCCCATGGATTGGATACCAAACCTATTGCATTCATGTAAATCCAGATGAAAGACATATGGTTATCTAGCTATTAAGTTCAACTAAATTGGAAGTTTTAATTTCTATCTTATGTTTGCCTCCATAGTTTTTATATTCATTAGAAAACTTTTTTTTGTTTCTTTCGGTGTTCTTGTTATACAAAAAACACTTCATCCATCTATGTCTTGAGAGGTTCAAAATTTAATGAATAAAAGATTTTGAAGTTTAATAACTATTTTGTTTGATTGATGTAAGATTGCTCTTCGTCTTTGTTATGGTAGAATCCATTATGAGGCCATGATTTTAATTTGTGAGCCTCCATCCTAAATAATAGTTTTTGTTGTGGGAATTTAAAATCTTTTTATTCGTTATCTTCTACTTGATCTTTTTTATTATTGATAATGTTTGAGCATTATAAACATGTTATGTGAAGTGTGGAAGCCCAACCCAACAAATTTTGGACACTAATATCAAGTTATTTCAGGAGTTATGCCAGAATAGTATCATTTCCTTTACTATTACTCCACTCAATGAATGTATGATGGTTTATAACCGATTGGTAAGAAATGACCTACACTATTATGCATTTATAATCCAACTATTAAGGCTAAATATTATTCTTACCTTTGCAGTTACTAAAGTTAAGTATTTATTTTACCTTCTTAATCTTGTAAAGTTCTTTACATTTCTACCTTTGGCATTATACTATAATAACATTAATACTTTTCTTTGGGTCTATTCCAACATTTCATACTTGTATCAAGTATAAGAGTTAACTGCCTTTCACTCATTTCAATATACAGGATTAGTCAATCAGAAAATAAATAGTAAATGAGTTGACTTGAAAATAAATAAGTTTCTATTCATAAAATATTGTCCCAATCTTACTTGTACTTAATAAAACTAACGTTTTCCCCTTTTTCTTGAAAGTAATTCACATAAGATAAGGAGCTAATATTGTTATTAATAAAAAATTTCCAAAATCCTTAAATAATCTACATTCTTACCAGTAAGAAACTTACAACAATCTCCATAATTATTCCTACCCTTTCTATGATTCTAGTTGACCAGTAATTCTTTGTACACGATCAACATATGTAAGAATTATAAACACAATTAAGCAAACGATCCTTTCAGAGACTATAATCCAAGGACTACAATATATTTCTATTGGCCTCTATCAATTAGCTCATGCTATTAGTATGTTTAGATGATTAGAGTTTATGTAGTAACTATATCACGCAATAACATTGGAAGCTATTTTGCTCACCAATTATATGTAATTGATATTCTCTTTCTAAAAATTCCACCATTCTCTATTTTTTATGGAACCTCTTTCACAAGATTTGAAGCTATTGGCAACTAAATGCAACCCTACCAAGAACCTAGTAGAACCTAACAGATAGAAGTTGGATTTTCTCAATAGAAGAAGGGTAGAGGTGGGATCACACAGAGTGCGAGAGGTTTAGAAATTTTTGTCCAAAGAAATAATCTTAGAGATATACCTCTTAGAAATGAGCGTTATATTTTGTCAAACTTTCAGGCTTGAAAGCAGTTATGGTATGTTTGACTATGATATAAGTAATGTTGAAAAAATAAAATGAATGAAGTAGAAAGATTCAACAAAAACAATTAATTGAAAGAACTAATAGATAAAAGAAAAATAAAAATAATAATTAGAATATACAGACTAAAAAAAATTTAGATTATTTGTAAATTGTGATATATTTCTAACCTAAGGATGTACAAAATGCACCAGCAGCTGTATCAAGATACTTTTTCCCATTGATGTCATACAAATAACAACCCTGCAATATTTTAAACAAAAATGTTCACATCATAATAGAAACTAAAATATATGCATGTGTAATTAAATCACCATACATATTCAAAAGTTGATTACCTCAGACTTTTGGACAAATAGAGGTTCTGTTTCAGCACTTTGCCATGGAGGGGTAAATGGTGCAAGCATACCATGCAACTTAAACCTGGAATAGATTAAATATTTTAGTAAATAAGGAACATTCAAAGTGACATTGCTTAATGCATGTGGATGCATGCATGTAATTTTCCTAACATATTGAACTTTAAAACTAGATGGCACAGCTAAAAACTTTAATAATTTAAGTAAATATATGAAGAATTAATATAAACACTTGCTTGCTAGCTACATAACTTAATTATTTCCATATTTGAATATTTTTTTTCAATCTTCTAATATTTTTAAGGATATTTACCATACAAGGAAATAAGGTACTTGACTAAGATATTCCTTTTTAAGTATATTTACCTTACAAATAAATTAGGTACTTGACTAACATATTTATTGTTATGTTTGTAAAATAGATTTTGTCATAGCTCATTACTCTCTCTCTCTCTCTCTCTCTCTTATAGAAACTGCCAAAGGCATTCACAAAGACATGTAGGTTTTGAAAAAAGTGATTAATAAATTTCTCGTCTTCAAATGGATAAGATTAAATTTAAATTATTAGACAAGTTTTTAGATAAGTATATATGCATGTCTATATCTTTTTGTGTTAATCACATGCATGCAAACAAAAATATTAAAAGAAATAGAGAGAGAGAGAGAGAGAGAGAGAGAGAGAGAGAGAGAGAGAGAGAGAGAGAGAGAGAGTAATACAAGAAGTCGTGTAATATAAGAAACATTTCATACCCTTTGCTATCCTGTAAATCAGTAATTGAATCTTCTTGTAGAGATGCCATTGTACTGCTCCATCGAGCAAGCACATTAGACTGGAGCAAATGATCTTTAGGAGTTCCACAAGTTGGAGATCGCTTCAAGTATGAACTAGCCTGGCAAACAAAATTATTATAAGCAAAATACTAAAAAGTATTATAAGCAAAATCAGGTCGACAACTGTAATATTAAAAATATAAACCCACAAAAGGCTTTTATGACATACAAAATGATATTTCATTTTTTTAATATGATTCTATAAATGCTAGTTGCGCATTTGTTTTACTAGGACCTCAATTGGTGAAGTCTATATTTTGGTACCAAAGTTTCTCTTACAAATAAATACATTTTTTTCTCTACTGTGTAGTAGAGGTGGAAATGGGTCACAACTCTACTAAAACATCTATTGGGTATGTCTGAGCCCAACCCTAAGTATTTAATACTCATATATTTATAGTTTTGGATATATAAATATTATAATTTATATAGATGAACTTTAGCTATATCATTAAATATATATATATATTTTTAAAAGAATTAGCAATAGCTCATGATATAGAACAAATTGAAGACAAATATATGGAGTCATAATACGAGAAGAAAATGGAAGACAAAAATATGACTCAACTTCAAATAGGTGTAACTTGGCGATCATATTTCAAAATCCTAATTATAATATGGCTTTGTATCAACGACCACGATGCACCAATTTATGATTGCGAAATAGGGCCATTTCAGGATTCAAAATGTACTTTTCTTGTAAAACTTTTTATTTTAGTATTTTTTTTCTAGTAGTTTTAAAAGGTTTGAGTACTGATTTATTTTGGAAGGTTTCATTAGTTATTTTAAGGTTATTGGGAATTTCTCATCGAATTAGTATTTTCTTTATTTTAAATTTATTTATTATTTTGGGTAAGTGAGGGTTTGGGGTATAAAAATAAAGTGTTGTAATAGCTTTATGAAGTAAGAATTGATTGAATAATATTGAGATCTTTTCAATTTTCTCTTTTCTCCTTGTAGACTCAAGGTTTTATGGTAAAAGATATGGATCTTAGCATGCATCTTCTACCTTAATTTATAACTAGTTTTTGAGATTGGACGAAAATAGGATTTATAAACATCTTTCCTATACAATAAGCAAGCCCATTTAGGGAATGTGATGAAAGTGTTGGATTGATCTCTCCCTTCATATCCTTGAATTTGGAACCATGGATTAGAGAACTTGAAAAGATAAAAAGAAAAAAAGAAAAAAAAAAAAAAGGATGAAAAATAGAAAAGAAAAGGAAATGATATATATTTTCTTTCAAGCATTTTGTTTAGTTGAGAAAAAAACAAAAGACAAAAAGCTACATTAAAGTGAATTCTGAAGATTTTCAGTGTGGTATGTATATTCTGGCAAAGTTAATTGGTGTCAAGGTTGGCTAAAAAATATTGTGAATTAGGTTGGAGTGTTAGATTCAACTAAACCAATCTTGTTTTCTCCCCCTTCAAAATCTGTGTCTTTTATGGAGAAAGGTTGTACTCTCCAAAGAAAAATGTTTTAAACTTATTTCTTTTTAAATCCCAATCTCCGGTCTGTCTTTTCTCTCTTAAAAGGAAATAGGAAAAAATTGCTTTCCTAACATTTTTTTCTTTCAAAATTATTGAGTTTCAATAAGGGAGATACTAGTAATAGAATCTAACTATAACTTTCATGTAGATTCTAGTATTTAAGGGCCGTTATTTTGAGTTACCTAGCAAAATAGCCACATATAAAAGCATGTTCCTACCAAAAACAAAACGCAAAGAAGCATGTTTTAACTGGATATGGATCCATCAATTAAAAAGCTCCATTAATGGATCTACATACCTAAAAGAAAGGGTGTAATTCAATCAATTTGGTTCAGTCTAGTGGTCAAACGAAAACCAAATTGAATTAATTGCACAAAACCGAAAACCAAACCGAACTATAATGAATAAAATCAAAAATTGAATCAAACCGAAATAGAAATTAAAAAATTTGGTTTTTCGATTTGGTTTGAAAAAATTAATTTTATTTCTATAAAACACACACAAATATATATATATATATATATATATATATATATATATATATATATTTACTTCAGTTTACTGTTTTAGTTCAATTTAGTCGAAGATGTAATCATAAACCGAACCGAATTAATTCAATTTTTTGTTTTCTAGACCATAACCGACAAAAAGAAAAAAACAATCCAAATTTTTCGGTTTGGTTTGTTCGATTTTCAATTTACACTGAACCAATTGACATCCCTACCAAAAAGTATCTTGATTGGAGCATATCTATATTATTTTCGTACTCTTGATTGGATTGTTTCTATACTATATTTTCATACTCTACTAATTTCAACCTATCTCCTAGCTTAAAAAACTAAAAATAAAAAATAAGAGCAAATTAAGAATATGAATAATTCAAATGCTTACATGCTAAGTTTTTAAACCATTCCTCTTGCTAGTGGCTTCGCTAGCCGACCATTTGATCCAATCTGATCTTTTAAAAACACTTGAGAAATAGGGTGACGATCAACTCACACCAACAACGGTATCTGTATTTTTCTTTTCTTTTTTCTTTTTCTCAAATTATACTAAACAAATGAAATATATATATATATCTATATATACAACTTTTTTCAATTATAGATACCATTGCACTTAGACTCAGCGTAAGAACTAATTGAACTGACGAATTAAGGTAAGTGAAAGTCTAGTCCGTCTATTACGTTGTATATGTGGGTGGAGATCTTCTGTGATCTAGATCACAAGAAACCTTCTGTGATCCACACAGAAAATTGACAACTGTTCATAAGTGGGCCCCATTAAGAAGGGTCACCTACAACTTTAAAAACCCTAAGAAAAGGTGAATCCTAAGGGGCCCACAAGTTGTACCGGCTGATACCTATTAAAGGTAGCAGCCGGTATAACTTGTGGGCCTACCTAGGACAGGTGTCGATCTCCTATGACAAATCACATAAGGTTTCCTGTAGTGATCCAGATCACAAAAGATCTTCAGTCTGTATATGCATACCAGTGGTGGGCAAGTGCTTCGCACATGGCCATATCCCATAGTTTAAAAAAGCGAATTTAGATTTTACTCTTAATCCTCCTATAATTCGCATGTGCCCATGTTCCATAATTTAATAGTGTAAAAACTAACATAGATTTTACTTTTAGTCCTCTGCTGGAATATTTTGATAAATACATAATTTTGCTCGAAGGTTTCAAAAGTTGTGAGGATCGAGGATGTATAGGAAGAAAATATTGAAAATACATTCAAAACCATGTAACCTATCTGTTGTGATCCTATAACACACTTCCAAATAGTGGAAGTATATTTTGTATATTTTTCTTATCCAAATTTATTACCTTCTTAGTGTTATGCTAAGTTTATTGGTCACCCTCCATGTGCAAACGATTTCTCTATGAGCAAATCTAATATCTATAGGTTACATCAACCTGAAGCCGTGGAGAGTATCGGAAGTCTAATTTTCCTAAATACAGAAATTAAATCACAAGGGCAGACGCCATGGTAACTGCAATCACAGTATTTCCAACTCTGAAGGCTCCAAGTCCTTTTTCTATTGTTTGCAGATTATAAAATATAATTACATATAACTAACTAACTAACTATATATATCTTAAAATTTTAACATATTTAAAATTAAAAAATGCTATTCTAAAGGTGATTTAATAAAAAATAATTAGAAAAGAGGTCAATACATATTGAAATTGGGTTTTGAGAGGGCTTGATACCTGAGTTGTGAGGTTGGAACGAATAAGCTTCATGAGAACCATCTTTTCTGTCCGCGGATTGAAATGAAAAGCTTTCTCACAATGGCACAGCGGTCAGCACTCCTCTGAGAAGCTTTTTATAGAGATAACTTGAAGGTTGACATAATAAGAAACTTATATTCACTTGGCCCCTGGACAAGCTTGCTAAAAGATTCTAGGACGAAAATACCCTTTCCAATTTAATGCTAAGAAACAGTGCATTTTGGTTCGGCAAATCATCCTACAATGTAAAAGCATGTTAAGGCAGCAGACTAATACATTTTTATTGAACACTGAGACCAAGAAAAGTCCACAAAGACGCACACAAACAAATAAATAAAAGCAATGTTTTAAAACCCGGCCTAGACATTAACCCGATAAAAAGAGTGGGTTGAATCAAACCAGTTCAACTGGTGGGTTAACTCTGATCAACCCATTGAATTGATGCATGTACTGTAATATAAATGTAATCATACGAAAGAAAGAATAAGAAACAATTAATAAACTATAGTTGAATAAAAAAATTATTATTATATTATGTTAAAGTGCAGTGTTAAATAGGAATTATTCACCATATAACGATATTTCAAATACTCAAAATTATATCAATAGTCCAAATACTAAGTACAAAACCTTGTAAATGAAACTAACCAATCAATGACCCGGCTAGATTTGTAAAACTCGTCTTAATTATTGGCTCGTTGACCAGTTAAACCGGTTAAATCGGTAAGTCTTATCGCTTTTCAATACTTATTGGGTTAACAACCGACCCGACTCGATTATACAATTGAGTACCGGTTGAACCGGTTCAACCAGTCGGATTTGGCTGGGTTTTAAAACATTGAATAAAAGAAGAGGAAGAAGGCGGCTTTCGATGCTATCAAAATAAAATGATTTGGAAATTAAGATTTTCAAAGGGTAATTCAGTAATTGAAAGCTAAAAGGTAGTTCTAATTATAGAAGCAGCTGGAAAAGGATGGGTCTGCTGAAAAATGGGTGCCCACGTAATGCACATGGGCTCGAATTCTCTTACCCACGTGCCTTCCTCTACTGCAGCCAAATATATAAAATAAAACCAAAGAAAAAGTAGAAATGATAGATTTTATCTAATAAAAAAAAATTATAAAATTTTATTAGGTAAAGAGGAGATAGCTTGTATTGGTCGCATAACTTGCACGTGCGTATTACAATCATGTCTCGTCATGTAACGTCTTAGACAATCAAAGGGAAATAATTTCTTGGGGTTCGATATCGACTCAAATTCGTTTAAATTTACTCAATTAAATTGAATTTTTATCTGATTTAATATCTGTCGGATCGGATTTCGATTTGAATAATTGGATCTGGATTCAGATATTGATACATTCGACCCAATTAAGATTCGAATATGATTAGATTAACATATATGTGTAGCATTTTTTCTCATTTTGTCTTCTTTCTTTAGTTGTTTGAGAGTATGTTTTTAATTTAAGTTGAATTAAATTATCCACTGACAATCTATTTGAATTATATTTTAAATAATTTGTTAATTATTTCATTCTTGAACGATTTTACTATCAAATTCGAATACGGATCCTATAAATATAATCGGACTCGGATTCAATTTATATTAAAGATCCATTGGATTTTTAATGGGATTCCGATCTCCTTGAATTTAGTTGGATTTGGATCGGATCACAGTGTATCCAGTCCAAATCCGACCTGTTTACATTCCTACTTCACTCCTTGCAGTGTGTAAACATTAAACCATTATGTAATAGTTAGACTTGAGATTCATTGTAGCTCTTTTCTCCCGCATTTCCTACAGAAAATATATAATTAGTTCTTATGATTTTGTTCCATAGAAAAGATATTGTACGAATTTTCAAAATAAATTGACAAATCGCAGATTTTGCAATAAAAAAAAAAAGAGAGAAAATTAGAATTAAGATATTGGTGGAATTAATATCTAAAAGTAAATTTAATTTTAAAGTTGAAAATAAAGAATAATTTAACAAAAGGTTAAGAGAAAAATTTTACTTATAAGATTTTTGAAAGTATTAAAATCTGAAAATCTATTGATTTGCAAATCTGGGAGGTTATGTAGTTTGACACTGTGTAACTAATAAGCCAAAACTGAATTTTTGAGGTATATAAACAAATTTTTAAAGCTGTGACAAAAAAGAAAAAAAGATGATGAAGGTGCAACTTGAGGACTAATTTCAAAACTCTACACTACTCGTATGCTACAAGATCAAAGAAACATGAAGGATAGAAGCATACAAACATGTATTTCAATAGAATGTGATATGAAACCTTTATTAAAAAAAGAAGGAATATATAAGTAATCAATCCACACAATAAAACAATCTATTTTGAATCAAAGAGAGAAAACGAGCTTGAGGTTGAAATTTATCTTAAGGATCAAATTATTATCAAAAGTTTATAATAAGAATCTTTTTTTGTTGCCCAAAAATAATATTTCAGGCAAGAAAAGAATCAAATAGATCTGGAATATAGATTCATTCAGAAGTTTTCTTCAAATGATGGGAGTTTAAAGTAGAAAAATCGAGATAAAGACTATGAATATGGTAAAAAAAAGAGAGCTATTTTTTCGGATGGAGCTAGATATAAGTTTATATCTACATATATACATACACACACATATATATACACACACACATATATATAAATAGATATATACTGTGCAAGAGAAACAAATCAAGTTATTGAATACCAGAACTTAACTTAAAATAAAATAGTTTGAAGAATTCTAGAATATTAATAAGGTAAAAGAAAAAAATGGAGGTATATCAAACAAGTGAAAACAGATTCAACAACTTTCAAGCGTTCACAAATGCCTACTAAATGGTAACCGAGATCAGAGTGAAGAGAAAAGAAGGGGAATAAAATCAATTCGGTGAATGCCTATAGTCAAGATAAAGAAAAATAATAACAATTAGGCTAAGTATAAATTAATATAGATCATATAAACTTTATATAGATAAACTTGATAAATTGCTTAATTTCTTATGTCATTAATAAAAAAAATCATAGCAGAAGGATTAAAATAAAATCAGAAAAGGAATAAGATTTCCCTGTCTGAATGCGATTGAACCGAAGGTTGGGTGCTTGAAGGTCGCTTTAGTGGAAAGTAGTGAAGATTAGTGTATGGTTGAAGATTGGTGTTGTTGTCACTAAAAATGTTGAATGAAGAAATAAGAGCAAGATGTTATAGAGGATTAGAAGCCTTGAGAGCTTGAAGATTGTTGTATCTTTTTTCGTGTTCTCCAAACGAGAGGGTTTTGGGGTTTATATAGAAGGTGGAAAAGCAAAAGAAAATGGAAGAAAAACTCACCTTAGCAAGGATTTGGGTATGGAATCTGCTTAATCTGACCGTTGCTGCAACGGTTGGGTTGTTTGAATTTTTTTGGCTGAAATCCAGCCATTGTTGCTGGAATAAAGTAAGGGTGTTTTTGTAGCAAAAAATGGAAAGAAGTAGAAGAGGAAGAAAAAGAAGAGAAGAAGAAGGAGAAGGGGAAAGGAAAGGGGAAAGTGTCGAGGAGAGAAAGAGAGAGAGAGAGAGAGAGAGAGAGAGGGGGGGCACGTGAGCGGCGTGGTCCCCACTGCCCCTTTCTCTCTTTATTTTATTTTATTTTGAAAACAATATTTACAATTGCCCCTCTTTGTCATTTGTTGTGTACAACATGCGACAAAGAAGTAAAAATATGGGAATAAGGGGTTCTTGGTTTCTAAGGTTGGGAGGATATGAGAATATAGGATAAGAGGTTGCCCCTCTTTAGTCGTATATGTGATAACATGGGACTACCAAGAAAGAAAGGGAAGGGGGAAGGAAAAGTTAAAAGCAGAGGGCAACAACAAGTTAGTCAACCATATGGAGGTCTTCACGTTGATACAACAAGTGCATAACAAGAGTTACTAAAGAGCAATCTTGTATTATGGAAAAGTGATGAAAACTTTGCAAAAGTACATCAGGAAAAAGCGTAAAAAGATAAAACATGTTACGAAATTGTCACACCCCGGATCCCGTGGCATGAATCCCTATGCGGGTTACATGGATCACAAGCTGAGATCTTCGGGTTCCCGACCATGAAACGTCGAATACAACAATCAAACCAACAATGTATGAGTAATATTAACTATCTTTATTAAGCAATAAAGTGCGGAAGCAATAAACCAAAACAACTATGGCTTCAGAAGAGACTACAAATCCATCAGTCAACTAACTTTTAACCAACCGTATTACATCAGTTCTAACTATGAATTAAAAACAGAAATAACTAGAAACAACACCAATCCACGCCAACCATCAAATCCACCTCAACCTGCAACATGAAAAGGTTGCTTGAGCTTGGAATGTCCAGTAAGAAACAATCCTGTCATCCATCCTCATGGGACAACATTATTCCAAAGAAACATATAATATCATGGTAATCAACATGGAGTGAAGACAATCATACAACAATATTTCATAATAAACACCTAACATCGTGACCATAGCATTATGATAGTTACATACTTGAATATAGCAAGCCATAATCATATACTCCACAATGTCACAAGTCAAAGCATGCACAAGAATGCACTCCCTGGTGATCAGCCGATACACCCAAACAAGTTCCACCAACACCCCGGTCCACTACTATTATGGTCAAGATGTCTCCATAATTAAAGCTGGCAATCGGGCAGGTTCAGGTCGAGTTGACGTAGGGTACTAACGACTTGACCCTAAACCCGAACCCCCCGTTTTTAAACGGGTTGGGAATACTCAACCCGCACCCAACCCGCTCTAACCCGTTTGACCCGCCCAATTGTTTTATTTTATTTATTTTTTAATTTTAAATAATTCCTCCTAGACCCCTAGTAACCTAAATATCACTATTTTTAGTACAAAAACTTCTCCTCTAAGGTTCTAACATCTCATATATTTACTTATAAAATAAC
>JAUPMG010271580.1:0-19288 GCA_031762675.1 Pachysandra terminalis
CAAGATATGGCTCGAAGTCAGTTCATGAGAATGAATGAAAGTGACTTCGAGCCCCAGTTGGTAAGTCGGATGCATAAGAGACAGCATTCGATGGGGTAAACCCAAATCTGCGTCCCTCGAGAGGGGACGGAATCCGTAGTCTTTTGGGGGGTGACAAGCCCTTTGACGAATTGATCCTCTCGAGGTGATTAGCTTGGAATTCGTCTCAGGAGGAAGGGATATTCCTCCTTCGAATTCACCCTTAGCAGGAGGGAAAATACCTCCTTCAAATTTACCATCTGGAGGTGGTTAGCTTGGGAAAGACCTCCTTTGGAATTGTCCGTCAAAGTTATCCCTCAGATGTGTCCGTCGAGGTTGTCCCTCGGATTTGTCCATCGAGGTTGTCCCTCGGATATGTCCGTCGAGGTTGTCCCTTGGATATGTCCGTCGAGGTCATCCCTCGGATTTGTCCGTCGAGGTTGTCCCTCGGATTTGTCCGTCGAGATTGCCCCTCGAGCCTTCGTGAATGAGAAGGGATATACCTGCTTGGTGATCCTTCAAGGCAAAGCATAAAAGGTGGTCATTCAAAGTCTATGGATGTGATCAAAGAAGGACTTCTAAGTTAGAAGGTACAAAAAGTTCCCTCGCGGATCTTTCCTTGTATAAAAATACCTTTAGAACGTAGATGGATATATTAACATCATTCGAAGTCTGTTCTAAAGAGCAGATAGATGCGACTTCGAGGATCCATTGAGATCATAGCTATTTGAGGAGTCCACTAGGGGTAGCATGCCCCTAAATACATCCTTTGAGTAAAATAAGGTCCATCGAGAGAAGAGGAAGATTCTCCTTTCCTCGGGTGCCTAGAAGGTAGTGTGTCGTTGGAACATAAGTCCTTAGTCCTTTGATATTTCAGAAGGAAAGAAGGAACGTGTTTGTTGGGTTTAGGACACGTGTCATTCTCTCGTGGGCTAAATTTCAAACAGATGGCTTCTTTGAGAAGCTATCGCATTAATTGGTAATAAGAACGATCAGATATCCTACCATTTCAAATCTTGCTTTTCACCAAAACGATCTAATTATTGTACGCAACTGCTGACAGCTGGTATGTGACAGGATGGCTGTACAGCCGTTTCAACCTTTTGAATGATTCAGTATATGCGGCTATATCCGAAACGCGTATACGCACTTATAATCAAGTGCTACGTGTAAAGTGGGGTTAAATTAACCCGCCTGATAACAATATTATTTGCTTAATAACAAAAGTAATCTAAGAGAAGTGTCATGTATGACGTAGAATGGAACTATATTACAGTCCTAACCGGTTTGGAAATGCTAATTCTCAAGCCAAGCCTTCCAGGAGCTGTAAAATAAGAGAAACTGCACATCGGTGCAAATTGGGGTATCTACAGTGAGGATAAGGAAAGTATTATAAACCAATCAATGTATTGTTCTCTCTCAACCTCACTAGGTATTCAATCCAGCGTCCACAACATAATATCTGCATGCCTAATTCTATATGGTAATTAGGTCAAGTGTTTCATACACGAGGCTTTCACATTAATATTAACAAAGACGTGCAAATGCAAATGAAATAGAAGCGTTGTATGGCAATGTAAAATATAGTAAGTTCCCACGTGATCTCAATCGCTATCCGGGGTGTCCCAACAACCTGAATGCGCCCCAGGATGTTCCAGCAACCTGAAATCATTTCACATCGTAACAGTCTAAAGGATAGGATTATTCTATGTGTACAACATAGTTTTATGGGCTTTCAACCAAGGAGTCACAATTGCCCCACCTTATTTTCAATCACGGGCCAACGGCCAAGACTTACACCAACATGCAGATCCCTAAGGGAATCATACATATTCACAATCCAACAGAAGGGTATCATGGTCTCACTATCTCCTAAGCTTGCACCAACGTACGGATGCTTGGGTAACCATCATCCTTCAAGTCTGTAGATGCCTACCCTATGTGGGTTTCTCTCTCAGCTTGGGCATAAGAAACAGGGTCCTCTCAGAGGATAATAATAGTTAACAAGTCAATTATCTCATGTGTTAGTCTAAACCCAAGGGTATCACATGGGGTATTAGACTAGGCTATCACAGCCGAAAGGTCCATTTGCAACTCATCACATTCAATTCCTTTAAGTTAATGCATTCATACAATGATTCACAGTCATATATTTAATTCATCAAACACATGGGCACAGTCCCATGATTCTACTCTACAAGGCACAAAAGTCCACATAGTGCATACTAAGCATAAGTACATGATTATCTAGCACAAACTATATAATGAATTCAAGTATATAATGAATTCAAGTAAGCAGGGTACGAGCCACTAACCTAAAGTAGTACACCCATGAAGCAATTCTATGGAAAAAGGTTAACAAGTGATATTAATACATACACACGTTTAGACATGCCATCACCCTCTAAATACGTAATCATCCAATCGTAAGAGAATACAATATAATCAGTATTAACAGAATGAGTGCATCAAATATAAGACAATACATGCGTTAACAGATCAGGGAGAAGAAAAAAAAAATAATACTGACATCCACCTATATGGGTCAACCATCACATGGCGACATAATGAGGTCAAAGTCAATAAGTTTATACTTAGACATGTACAAACAGGTAAAAGAACCAATAGTTGGGTTTGGGGCTGTTTACACCAGTTTCCTAGGAAACTCATATCACTAGGCTAACTCAAGATAGGCCAGACCTTAGGTGATGGGTCACATTGGTTGGCAAGTCTACTAACTCCAAAAGTGTATTAGAACACTAGGATAAGGGTATCACAGATGTCCAAGGTCAAAACCCAAACAAAGGGTGAGCATTGGGTCTCGGCGAGGTGCTCGACAAGGTTCTCGGTGAACCAAGAGGGGTTCGGCGAGGTCGCTCGGTGCGCCAAAATGGGTTCAGTGACCTTTCCAGTTAACTAGAAACTATCTCTGTCATTCGGCGAGCTAGGTGGTCGCCGAATACTCGGTAGGATGGTTCGGCGAGTCAAGGGGGTCACCGAAATGTTTTGGTGGTCTCTTCGGCGAACCGAGAAGGTCGCCGAAGCACAAGTTAGGTACTTCAGTATGCCAAGAGAATCTCGGCGGGGTCTTCGGCAACTTGAGGAGGTCGCCGAAAAGTCGAGATCAGGAAAATTCGAGGTGTTTTTGGGCGGGATTTCACCCAAAGTTCACAAATCATCAAATGAGACTACGAATTGGGTTTCTAGGTCAAGGGGATCCATCTACACTAGGGGTTACTGACTTCTCCCTAAATCCAAACCCTAGAAACCCAAATCCAACGGGTCAGATCATGCGAAACGTCCACAAGGGTTGGGTTTCGCAATAACATGGGATTTGATCCCTAAATCACCAACTCAAGCAAACAAACTCATGGAGGAAGCGAGAACACAATCACACTCATTCTTCCCCCATGCTCACAATGCTAAGATAAAAATAAATACACAAACATTGAAAGAATACTCAACTTAGGGTTTGCCGAGTCGCGTCCGGAATTTCTCCACCATGCCGGGTCGCGCCCGAGGTCGATCCGCTTGCATCCGAGACTTTGGGGTTTCTCCCAATCTTCTTCTCCACGAGCTCCACGAGAAAGAGAAGAGAGAGAGAGAGAGAGAGAGAGAGAGAGTTTTATAAAGGTTAAGAGTTCTATTTATAGGTCAAGGGAAAACTTGTAAATTAAATTAGCCAGAAGGGCAAAACCGGATTTCTAGCTCTATAATTTCCAATTGACCTCCTAATTAACTTTTGATTGTGAAATTAGGTTTAGGGTTAGCAAATTGGTCTACCAAGTTGTTAAAACTAATTATTATCTTGCTAAATGATTTTACTTCCTATTTAACTACTAAGTCCAGTTATCTGACCCGTGTTACTTCCTAAGTCCATCTGATTAACCTGATCAATTTTAGGTGACTTAAGGGTTTCTAAAACTAATTATTATCTTGCTAAATGATTTTACTTCCTATTTAACTGCTAAGTCCAGTTACCTGACCCGTGTTACTTCCTAAGTCCATCTGGTTAACCTGGTCAGTTTTAGGTGACTTAAGGGTTTCTAAAATATTTTATAAGATTAAGGATCTTTAGATTTTTAATTCTAATTTATTAATGAGATTAAATTACTAATCTATCAAATTACTATTTTACCGTTAGGGTTTCAAGTTATAGTTTTAGGATTTGTTCAGGGTGTTACAGCTGTTTAATCGATTTAATTGACGACTTCCATGTGATTGATTGTTTGGTATGCCTTATGGTCTACTGGGGTTGATTTCGTGACCATTAGGAACAACCATAAAGTGGGTTTGGGATCTACATCCCGAGATCAAGAAATCTAGTAAAGAAACACAGTGGGCACTGTCGGTACCCACCGGTATACCAGTGAGGGTACTGACATGGCCCTAAAAATAGGGTAAAATCTCGGTACCGAACATTACACCGGTGATGGTACCGATGGAGGTAGGACCTGCAGAACTTGAACCTTGAGTTTGGATTTGATTTGTCTTGCTGGGAATTGTTCCCACCTTGGTTTGACATCATGATTAGGTTCAATGTGTGACCAAATACACCTAGACCTAACCGTACTTAATCATCTTTGGTAACACCTTGTATTAGTTGAAGTTGGGACCCACCATGAGTTGAGAGTTAGCCTTCTACCGCGAAGTTGTCCTCTTGTACTGCGAATTTGATCTTATAAATGATTGATTTAACCTTATACGTATTCACAAACGTCGTAGGTTTCTTTCTTAGCTTTCCATAGCCACCAAGATCGCCTGATTTGGATGTTTCTACATTGAGTTATGGCCATAATACTGGGGGGTGTTCAGAAAAGTTCTGGAAAGTATCTTTCCAAATTTCAAATTAGAAACTTCCTTTTATGTGAGATGAGCCTTCACGAAATTTGCACACAAATTAGGCTAGGATCTTCTAGAAGCCTTGAATGGGTCTTGGTTGGATCGGTTTGGCTCGGCTTCAATGATTTGAGTGGGGTCGGGTTAGATTTCTGGTTCTTGGTCTAAATCGAGTCGAATTCCTTTTCCGGTTTTTGATCTGACCAGCCTGAACTGAAATGTCTTGAGCTTGATTTCCTTTGACCAAGATGGTCTGAACCGTCTGAACCAGACATTGTCCCAAAAAAAATTTCTGCATCAATAATTTAGACACATTTTAGATAATTAAAATAAAATATATAGATTAAGGAATTTAGCAATTTCTAAGTAAAATTGAGAATTAAATATGAGAAAATATCAGATAAGTCATGAAATTAATGTGATAAAATGTGGTATTTTCACGACTTATCAAGTTAGTCTCAGTGAGTCAAGAGTGAAAGGATAGTTCTAACCCTACTTATGGGAAACACCCTTGAACATCAGGGTATGCCCATCACCATAGATTAGATTGTGAAAATTAGACTGAAAAAGGGGCATCGGTAGCCACCGGTACACCGGTGAGGCTATTATGTGACCCTACAGACTTTTACCCATCGGTAGCCACTGGTACACTGGTGAGGCTACCGATAGGGGCCTAATTATAGGCAAATTGTGCCCATCGGCACCCACCGGTACACCGGTGAGGGTAACGATGGAACACCCAGATTGACTCAGGTTGGATTTTTAGTTTGTGGAACCGTACCATTGACATAATAATTGACCTATAGGGCTCAAGATAAATCATAGGCATCATCTTGGAGTTCCAAGATTGTTTGGTACCCATCATTCGCCTTTAAACATGATTATATTGATATTAGTACAACCTGATTACTTACCTTGCACTCGTAGGTGTTTGGTAATTGGAATCAATGGGTTGGGATGTGATGTGGACTTGTATTGTTGCATTAGCACTCGGTTTACGGACTCGAGGTTGATCAGAGTCATCAACTTGAGGATTAATTACAAATTGTAACCATCACTCACCCTTGGACTCGATCCTAATTGTAATTGGAATAATTTGGATTTGGTAATCATAGTTGAGAATTGACCTTTTGGTATTGATATCACATGGGAATCTTTAATGGCATCTAATCGGATTATCCCTGTGTATGGGCGTGTGGATAGCTTCCGTTGATGGCTATCATTTGGTTCTTAGTTAATAGTGCATCTCATACTAGGCTTATGTAATTGTTAAGTGTGCCCGGGAGGTGGTGAATATGGTGGGTGGAATCCCATGTGTTAAACACTCTAAATTAGCAATGGTTGGAACTCCTAACTAGCAATATGGTGTCCCTCGCCATGGGTAGAGCCTGAAATGAGGAGAGGACATCCGGCTGTTCCTAGTGGCCTATGCCCGAAGTTTGTTATTGTATTGAATTGGAAGAACGAGGGACACTTTACTAGTTACATGAGGTTAGTTCATCATTTCATATCATACTTGCATTCTTTGTTTGAGCATCCCATTTAGAGCATTTGCATGATATCATATCACTTTATATATCATTTATCATCCGGTAACTCATTATTAATTCATATTTGGTTTATCACATATCATTGAAGTCAATTGATTTAGTTTTAAATGTTTAATTGTATCTTATGAGGATGGACGACAGATATGGTCTTACTAGGCATTCCAAGCTCACGTGACTTATCATGTTGCAGGTTGTGATAGAGTGGGAACCAACGGTGGCTGGATGCTGATTCACTGCAAGATAATAATTCATTCCTAGTTGGTGATGTTGGAGTATATAGATAGTATACTGTGTGGTAATGTTTGATTGTAATTGTTGTATTTTCAATACTTGTACTTGAGACTCTTCTGAAGTCACAAGGATTTATTAAATTTATTTTTGTTGACTTCCGCACTCTGAATAATTATTAAAAGTGATGTACTATACTTTTATTTACTTTTGGTTTGATATGGCAATCCGCGTTCCAGAAATGGAACCCGAAGGTTGCGCCTTGAGATCAGTACCTTCTACATAGGGATTTGAGCTACTAATTTTGGGGCGTGACAGATTAGTATTAGAGCATAAGGTTTATTCAGACCTGAAGCCTTTCGGCAACTTTTTAGGTTAGGTCGTGCCTGAGTTGTTTAAGTCTGCCTTAGCCGGATTGGGATTAGAATGATAGTGAGTCTAAGGACCTACTAGAAGTTTGGAAATAGGAAAGATATTAGAGTCAGAAATGGGAAGAATAGCTGATTTGTAGATAGTAGACTTGTTCCTGAGGATAGTAAGATAGTGTATTGGTGGGAGGAATAGAATACTAAGGGGATAGATATGTGAGGATGAGAAGGAGTGTTGATTGTTATTTGCATATCTTAAAGTATACGTTCTAAAAGAATACTGAAGGATGGTTGGTCACCATTCTTGAAGATCTTAGGAATGAACTTTAAGAATGTGAGATGTGTTGTTTGGTGAGTGTACTGTGTTGGAAGGTTCCAATGGAGATGACTACCAGGAACTCACCTTGTTGTGAATACAAAGACTTATGTATATATGTGTAAAATCCTAACACTGACCAAGTACCTCCATAAATATAAGGGACAATGCAGTTGCAAATACATTTAGCCCTATAATTTACGAAAAGGAAGGTGTGTTAGTATATGTATAAAGCAATTTAATAAAATACACTACATGTTTATTTATAAGGGATTATTCCCAAATTTGATTGCTAATTGATTAGTAACAAATTGGACTAAGGTAAAACTAATTAGAAGAATGAACATTAGTATGGGACCCTTAGTATGGATTAGAATGAAATTTAGCCATAGTAGGGTCAAGAACAAGTCAAGTAGAGTGACTACAAAATTTTAATTTGAGGTACAGACCTGGTCCAGATAGTAAGTAAAAAAATTGGAAATAAATTAATTTGGGATGAAAGAAAATATTTTTGGATATGATAATTTTGAAATTAAATTATAAAAGATAAATATTAAATTTATAAATTAAAAACAATTAAAAATATCAAATTTTGGGCACTTTTGGGGCATCGGTACCCTAGTCGGTACGCGCCGGCACACCGGCGATGCATGGGTACCGAATCCGTGAGGCCAAAATTTTGTTTAAGTTGGGGTTTTTCCTCATTTCTATTCCTTAAACCCTAAATCTCTTCCTCTCCTTATCTCTTGAGCCTCCTAAAACCATTTTTGAGCCCTAAATTCCCTTCCCTTGCAAACTCTAGCCTCTTGCTTGATTTTACTCCAAATCACACAATGCCGAGAGTTAGGATTACCGGCAACCCAAATCCGTTGAAGAGGACTAGAGCTGCCACCGAGAAGGTTCGAAAATATGGAGCTAGTTCATCCCGACCACCACCGGAGCCTACACGCGAAGATAGGGAAAGATCCAATGAGGTAGATGAGAGTTTGAACTCGGAACCAAGGGCACAATCTCCCCGCCAACCATCGGAGATCGATATGGTCATCTCCCACACATTTTTCAACCGGAAAGTTATTATTGAGAGGTCGACTAATGTCGAGCACGTTAGGACCCATGGAGTAGTTGACATCCAGGTAGGCGCAAAATGGCTGCCCATTCTGTATTGGGGCGGGTCTGCTTTCCCGGCCATTGCACAACTCATGTACACATCCATGACCACGTGCAATGATTGAGGTATGTATATCAATCTCAAGATTTATGACGAGCCCCGCCATTTGACAGTACCATTGGTGGCTAAGATCATGGCTCTAGCCATGAACCCATCTATGGTTTATCTGTCGGAGTTAGAGGTCGTGGAACGGGACGCGTTGACCTGTAGACTCTGTGGAAACCCAATTCCATGGAGGGATGGCAACGCTTTTCTGGCTACTGCTATGTTGCCCTTCTATCGCATCCTTCACAACATTTTCCTTTGCAGTGTTTACCCTAGATTGGGGAACTCCACAAACCTTACCTCTCACATGATTCAGACTCTGAGCCAGTTATCCCTCGAACAAAAGCCTTGTCTGCCTAGCCTGATCATGCAGCACACCATCCGGTTCATCAAGAACCCAAAATAAGAAGAGTCAATTGCCCTTCGCTTGCCTAATGACTGCCTTGGCAAGGAAGTGGGGAGTACAGATTCCACCACCTAGTAGTGAGGAGAAGGTGCGCCCGTTCTCCAATGTTAACATCATAGGGATGGAGATCAGACCACCTCAGCCAACGGAGACCAGGCGAGGGAGATAGAGAGAGAGAGAAGAGAGAGAGCAGCAGGATGTGCCACCACCTCAGCCGGAGGATCCAGTAGCACCCCAGCAGGAGGCATCCACATCTGCTCCACTAGCACGTTTTCCGGCCCCTTACTATGCAAGGAGGGACAACTCCATTGAGACCAGACAGGAGTCTCTGGAGAGGAGTTCGATGACCTTGTAGCGGACCACTGAGGAGGTTAGGTCCGAGGTTTGAGAGCTCAAGCCCACCTGGGAGAGGATGGTGGACAAGATTATGGGTTATCTGCACGAGATAGCCAACTCCTGCCGCAGGACTGATGATGTCATTCCACTACCACCTCGAGTACCTTTGCCTGGGCTGGAGCCTTAGATGCCTAGTATAGTAGAGCCGGAGCAGGAGGAGTAGTGGGTTGAGGGGACTTATCCCCGTTTGTTTTTGTGTTTCTTAGTTGATGTATGGCTTTGCTTGTTTGACCTCTAGTGTACAATGGTAGCTGCGACTACCAGTTATTTTTGGAAACCTGTATGCTTGGTATTGTTATGTGCTTGAATTTTTGGTATGCAATAAAAGAGTGCTTTGTGCATGTATGGAAGACTTGATTTGGCATTCCAGCCTACGGCTTGGATGAATTCATTTTGTTTGTTGATTGTTGTTTCGTGAACTGGTTTTTGGACTTCCTTTGGTATTGAATATAGAAGTATAAGGACATGAGATATAGAGACTAAGATAGACTACCCTAGAACTAACTGGATGAGTTCCAAGATTAATTGAAAACACATACTAGCAAGTTGAGGTACCCGATTGAGATTTGTTAATCGAAGGAGTCATACCGTACTGATTTCGGGGTCGAAATCCTTTTAAGGAGAGTACGTTGTAAGGACCCCAAACCAAATAAACAAAATCTATAATTTATAAGAATTATGATAATAAATGATATATGATGCAATTGGGTGATTTTAGAATTTAACAAGGGTAATTAGAATAACTAAAGAAATGTATGGGGCATTATATGATTAATGAAACAAATATTAGAGAACCGAGGTCGATTTGTAATAAGCAGAACTTTTGGGGATAAAAAGGATATTAAAATTTGTGTTTGAATAAGGGAATCTTGGGAGGTGCGTGGAGTGGGAGAATGGAAAGAAATCTTCCATAATCTCTCCCTCAACAGTCCCGTTTTGTCTTGGATTAAAATAGAGGAGAATAGAGGAAACCCTAGCCAAAAACCCCAGCCGCCCATATGAAGAAGGAGAAGAATAAGAACTGAATAAGAATAGGAATGATGAATGGATCCAGATCGCATCTAGAGGAGAATGTAAGTCTCATTTTCTGTATAATCTGATTGAGATCTCGTTAGACATTGTTTTCATATGTTGATTTGGAAAATAATCATGGGTCTGGTTTTAGATTTGAATGCATTGAGGTTTGTTGTTTAATCGATTTTATTGATGACTTGCATGTGATTAATTGTTTGGTATGCCTCATGGTCTAATCGGTTTGATTTCATGACCATTAGGAACAACCCTAGAGTGGATCTGGGATCTACATCCCGAGATCAAGAAACCCAAAAAAGAAACATAGTGAGCACCGTCGGTACCCACCGGTATACCGGTGAGGGTACCGACAGAGCCCTAAAAAGAGGGTAAAATCTCCCATCGGTACCCACCATTACACCGGTGAGGTTACCGACGGAGGTAGGGCCTGCAAAACTTGAACCTTGATTTTGGATTTCATTTGTCATGTTGGGAATTGTTCCCACCTTGGTTTGACATCATGATTAGGGTCAATGCGTGGCCAAATAGACCTAAACCTAACCGTACTTAATCATCTTCGGTTACACCTTGTATTAGTTGAAGTTGGAACCTACCATGAGTTGAGAGTTAGTCTCAGTGAGTCAAGAGTGGAAGGATAGTTCTAGCCCTACTTGTGGGAAACACCCTTGACCGTTAGGGTATGTCCAACACCATAGATTAGACTGTTGAAATTAGACTCAAAAAGGGGAATCGGTAGCCACCGGTGAGGCTATTATGTGACCCTGCAGACTTTTACCCATCGGTAGCCACTGGTACACTGATGAGGCAACCAACAGGGGCCTAATTATAGGCAAATTGTGCCCATCGGCACCCACCGATACATCGATGAGGGTACCAAGGGAACACCCATATTGACTCATGTCAGATTTTTAGTTTGGAATTGATGTGGACCCGTACCATTGACATAGTAATTGACCTATAGAACACAAGATAGATCATAGGCATCATCTTGGAGTTCCAAGATTGTTTGGTACCCATCATTCGCCTTTGAACATGATTATATTAATATTAGTACAACCTGATTATTTACCTTGCACTCATACGTGTTTGGTAATTGGAATCAGTGGGTTGGGATGTAATGTGGACTTGTATTGTTGCATTAGCATTCGGTCTAAGGACTTGAGGTTGATCAGAGTCATCAACTTGAGGATTCATGACAAAATGTAACCATCATTCACCCTTGGATTCGATCGTAATTGTAATTGGAATAATCTGGATTTGGTAATCATAGTTGAGAATTGACCTTTTGGTGGAAATCTTATGATGGCATCTAATCGGATTATCCGCGTGGATAGCTTCCATTGACGACTATCATTTGGTTGTTAGTTAATAATGCATCTCATACTAGGCTTATGTATTTGTTAAGTGTGCCCGGGAGGTGGTGAATATGGTGGGTGGAATCCCTTGAGTGTTAAACACTCTAAGATATATATCTTTATCCGTGAGTTGACCGATGGGGCCTAACACAAATTGAGTTACGTGATATAGATTTCATCAAAGATGATATCCCAAGGAGGAAGAGATCGGAGATGAATGAAGAGCTCTTTGAGATGATATTCCAGAGTTGGGATCAACGGAGATCACCCCATATCCTAACACCATTGAGAATGTAGGTTTTCAACAGTATCCTTCGGATTCTATAGATGTTAAGGATAGTGGGAATGGATTACTATCGAGTGGAATTGTCCCAAAGGACATGAATTCTAGTAATCCTATGCATAGGAGTGGTCATGGACAGATTCCTCTTCATGGTTTTACGATTGAGGGTGAGCCGTTCATGACAGCCACACTAGATGATGATGAGTTTGGTTCATACCAGGAGGCATTATCATCACTTGCTCCAAAGAAGTCGATGACTTCTATGCAAGATGAAATGACTTCCATGGAGAAGAACTAAGCCTGGGAACTTGTTGATCTTCCCCCCTAGGTACATGATCATTGGAAACAAGTGAGTTCTAAAGATCAAGCATATACCAGATAAAAGTGTAGAGAGATAAAAGGCTCATCTCGTGGAGAAAGGTTACACCCAGCGAGAGGGTGTTGACTATGATGAGACATTTTCACCAGTAGTGAGATTTACCTTCATTTGCCTTATTCTAGTTATTGTTGAAGACTTAGATTTAGAAGTCTACTAGATCGATGTCAAAACTGTTTTTCTCAATAGAGAACTAGATGAAGAGATCTATATGGATACTCATAGTTTGCAGACTCAAACGCTCCATATACAGCTATAAACACTCATCTAAACGGTGGTATCTTTGATTCCATCAAGCCATTATAGACTTTGGTTTCAAGATGGTTGAGGAAGTCCATTGTGTGTACGTTAGACACAATGATAGGAGTTTCCTTATCTTATCATTATATGTTGACGACATATTGATAGCATGGAATGACAAGGAGATGATTGTCACTACTAAAGAGTGGCTTTCCTTCAGTTTTGAGATGAAGGAAATATGTGAGACAGATTTCGTACTTGGTGTTAAGATTCATAGGAATCGCACTAAGAGAATTAATTTTATCCCAAAAGACTTATATAAAGAAGATACTTAAGCGTTTCAAAATGCACGATGCTAAACTCATTGACACTCATGTCAAGAATAATGCTCCATTACATCTTGGCCTTTGTCAATAGACAGAGAGAGAACAAATGGCTCGTGTTCTCTATGCTAATGTTATAGGTAGTCTAATGTACGCTATGATGTGTACACGATCCGATATTAGTTTTGTTGTTGGCTTAGTTAGTCATTACTTGAGTAACCCAGGACAGACTCGTTGGAAGGAAGTGAAACAAATTCTTTGATATCTACGTGAGACAACAGATTACATGCTTTGCTTCCAATGAGAAGATTTGCAATTACGAGGCTACAACAATGCGAATAGGGCAGGTGATCTAGATGATCGAGAGTCGATGTTAGGATACACATTCTTGCTAGGTGGTAAGACCATCTCTTGGAGTAGTAAGAAGAAATTCCACATCGCATTTTTCACCATGGAGTCAGAGTATATAGCTTGTTTTGCAGTCGTCAATGAAGTCGTATGATTGAGGTGATTCTTACAAGATCTTGGAGTCTTTCGAGCTGGCGTAGGGCCTATCACCAGCTATTATGATAGTATGGACAATATTGGACTACGCTAAAGCCCCAAATACTATGGCAAGACGTATCACATCGACATTGCTATCATTACATCAGAAACAAATTTGCACATGGAGACATGTCCCTTACACATGTCCTTACACAACAGATAATAGCTGATCCTATAACTATACCCATAGCTAGACGAGCTTTTAGGGTTCTTGTCAAAGAGATAAGATTATGTAGATTGTGATTTGTGTTAGGTGGTATAATCTTTATTTATATTTTGATATATAGACATCTTATATTATATATTTCATGCTTAAGAAATTAATATAGTTTATTTTTTCACAAGGTATGAGATTGTGTATTACATGCACACCTTACACATATATTACCACCATATTATGAGTATATGGATATGATATTTCACTAGGCTAGTGGTTGGCATCTCACACAATGATCAGTCCTTGTGCATGCATTGCTAGCAGGATGAGACATTTTAAAGGACTTGTGCCTTCCGGGGGATTTTGAGGACTCTATGAGTTATATATCGCTTTAGGAGAGCCAGGATGAGATTCAATTGGGAATCAAATTTTGCCTGAAGAAGTCGAATGTGAGACCTTAATCAAGGCGTTCAGGTCAGGCGCATGGATTGTAACTGGACTCAGATATGTATGTTGATGGAGGTTGTCATACTCTTGGCTGATCCTAAAGCTCCATTCTTGCATGTGTTGCATACCACATGTGCTAATAGCGACGTTACCTTTGAAAGCAAGGGAATGGATCCCTATTTCCTTGTTATGTGAGCCCAGGATAATCCTGATTAGGATCAACTTGTGCCCTCATTTACCATCGATTATGTCGTGAAGTCAGAGTTGATGATTGCTACTCTAACATTCTTTCCTATTGCCATCGATTATACTTTGACTGGGAAAACAGTTAGGTATAAGATAAATGGCATGAGACTTAGAGAAGACTATTTGGTATCACATTTATAGAAATACGATTCATAGAGAGATGTGCTCATGATCTAAAATTATCACTTTTGATGTTTCACATTTTTAATGTATATGTATAAGATCTTGAAAATTATTTTTTTAATGGTAGTTTGGTAATTTAGTTTGAACTATTAGGGGTAGTATGGTAAATTGACCAATATTAATAACCATAATGAAGTGACTAAATTAAAACTTAAGCTGTATGATTAAAACCTAGTTAGAATGTGTCTTCCCACTTAAAATGGATTTTTATAAGTGTATACCAATAGGAAGCTTAAGTGAACCTATAGGAGTTTTGTGATTGGATAGGATACTCCTTGGATCACACACTCTATGAAATTTTAGTACTAGACCTGAGTTAGGTTAGGTGCAAACCCAACCCAACCTTAACTCCTTGTGTGTCTTGGCTAACTAGACCCAAACTAACGCTAAGCCTAATTCAATTAATAGAAAAGTATATAATCATTTTTTAAACCTAGAGAAGAAGGGAAAACCTTGGGGAAGAAAGTATTTTCATTCAAAGCATTGGGGAGGAATACTAAGGGCATGTAAATGGAGTTCATCATCAAATCGAATGTGGAAATCAGTAGATCTAGCTGAGTACACCTTCAATACGTCGGTATTTGGGCTAAAATTCATATATCACCATATATAAAACGTTAGATCTAAGTATCGTGATAAATAATGCTAGGTCTTCGATTGAATTGGTAAATATGTGTTTAAGTATGTGATTTATGATTGAAATCCATGATTATATGGCCATATGAGTTATATGAATCTAAAAGTAGTATAATCAAAGCATATGTTTATTTCAATACAAATTGAAGTGTTTAGGGTGGTTTAATCGATTGGTTTTGATGATTTAAAGGTGGAAACACATTTGGCAAATTTGGTTTCGTTTTGAGTCAAATAGCAGGTAAATATTCCACAAATTATGGCTGCTCATGCAACTTCGATAGACCCTTCAATCCGTCGAAGGTCCACCAAAAGTTCTGGGTACTTTCTGTCCAAGTTGCCAAGACCACTTCGGTTTGCCAAAGAGGCTGTTGAAGTGCAGGTCACTCTCGGATTAGTCTGTCGACAGAGCTTTGGTCTACCGAGAAGATTTACCAAAACCCTTGGCACACCCGTAAGTCCACCAAACCATCTGAAGGCAACAATGTCTATTTGTTCATAACACAGGCCCTTAGGGCAGTCAAGTTCTTTAGACAATACCTTATTTACCTAAATATTATTTTAAGTAAATGTCCATGTATTTTATCTCTCTATTTACTTAAGATATTACATGTAAATAAGAAAACACCCTCCATTTGAATTCAAATAATTTTATACCATATTTCTAAATGAGTAAAAAGCCAACTTTCCAGTTCATGAACAAAACTCGATTTTCTGGATTTTGGTCAAAACCATGATTTTCAACTAAGGTCACTTTTAGCCAACATTTGGGGCCCATGATTTTTATGCTGTCTAGTTATGTTATAATTTGATTAAATACTAAAAGTCTGGTAGAGAAAGTCCTATATCATTGTCTTTAAAAATATTTTAGTGAAAATTCAACGTTTTCAGACTTGGTCAAATTTTCACTCTATTTTCTGTCAGTGTCCTTTACTTGATGCTTACAAATGAAGTATAGTATTCGATTGCAAACATGTTTGTTTGACTCTTATAATTAATAGTCTCATTATATCTATGATGAGATGGTTTTCTATATCATATAATTAGGTTGGTTAGAGTCTAATGGGACTTAAGGTCCCCAGTTTCTACAGAATCATGTCCATTTTCACTTATGGAAATTTAACTAATTGTTATTCAACCCATCTATATTAGTATAATATGATAGTTAGGGACCACTTGAAGAGTGAGTTCCATTATGTGAATATGGCTAACATGACTAAAGTAATAAAGAACCCTTGGTATTATTCAACTTTGAATTGTGGACAATGCTTGCCTCATCTATTTGGTATTATTCAACTTTGAATTGTGGACAATGCTTGCCTCATCTATTTGGTAAGGTAATACTCTTGATTTATACATGGTGAACTAATATGCTTAGAATGTGATGTGTGAGGATTCACCCAGAAGGTGAATCCTAGTGTAAAATGAATAGTGTGTCTATTAGCGAATGTGAATGGCTTGATATGCCACGAGAATGGCATTGATAGTTAAATGAATTGTTTATTTAAGATGTGTAAACTTGAATGTGAATGGTGAAAGAACATGGCATTGATGTCCATGATTATGATGTGATCAATGATAATGAACATGTTGTTTGTATGTTTCTATTATCAATGACAATGAACATGTTTTTTTTATGTTTCAATGCATTAATAATGAATATACGAGCCTGGATATGATGTGACTACCTAGGTAGGATGGCCATGTGAGGTTGAGCACCTACATGTGTCATGTGAATAAGCACCTTAGTGTGCAAAATGATTATGAAAATGAATGTAAACACCAAAGTGTGCATATTATGAAAAGTATTGATATGTACTATGGTTTGTGAAAGGTTGAGGAGAGAACCTTGCATTGGGACTCCAATAGACTAGAGGAGTGAGCCATGTATTGGGACTCCAATAGACCTAGATATGTTTATGTGGAAGGTGAAGGGTTATCTCCCCGACGGGCCTTGTGTATGTGTTAGACAGTCACTGTCTGAATTGAGTGGAATTTTGTTAGTAGGTAGTATCCTGGTAATGATTCATTGGGTAGGTTCTGTGTTGTGGGTGTAATGCCCCGGATTTATCTCAAGATAAAAAATAGTGGTTCGGGGATTCTGCCCAATGGGTTGAAAGCCCCTAGAACTATGGTACATACACAAAATATTTCCATGTCATACGCCCATTTTGGTGGGGTGGGTCGCAAAGACACCTTGATGGCATGCATGTAAATCTAGAGTGGACATATACCATACGAATAGTAAAAAGCATGTATATCATTTTCTTGTATATGAATTAGTGTGATTGTCTTGTGTGTGAGGAACATGACTTGCATGTAATCATATAGTTGATTAGTTGAGAGGACTCGAATGCATTGCGACTGGCCCAGTGAGTTTGGGAGAGAACTACATCTTGAGTGATTGTGATTATATGTTATATGATTCTTAAGATTCAATGATCAGTATTTTATTTTATTTCATTATATTATATTTTTGACCTATTGGTTGATCTGTGCTTTTGAGTAAATACCCTGATATTGTGGGTTTACTCATGCGAGCTTTCAACTCACATCCGTTGTTTAACATTTTTAGGTCCTGGATGATTGCTTGGAGAGTTCAGCTAGTTGTGAGCAGTTAGGTAAATGTTTGTATTTATTTCTCTTTATGTTAGTTGAACTCATTAGTCGACTAGTATTGTTTAATTAAATATTTATGATTATTAGAACTGCTAATATTTAATGCTTATGTTCTATATTGCTGAGCCACCTCCTAGTGTGGGGGTGAGAGTCACATGGACGAGTCTAAGGATGTCTGTTGACATTCCATGGATTTTGGGATGTGGCAATATGATATATATATGTAAACTATATGGAGTTTTTTAAACAAGCACACAATTATGAATCCTGTGGTTGAGTATACAGATTTGAGCTTAAGTTCACGAAGATTAGAAATACTCAATCTGATGTGGCCAAATGGGTCTAGGACATAAGCAAGACTTTTGACACTTTGTCTTCATGTTAGTATTATGGAACTTGATATGGAGTCGTTCGCCCGTTACTTTGTGTTGTTGGTCGCACACTCAACGATCTGTATGATTAGCATCCGTGATAAGAAGTTGTGATGTATATGAGAGAGAGAAACACACTTACAATGTCCATTATGGATGAGTGAGAGATATTGGATATATTATATGGGTCGATCCTATTGGCCCACTTGGATGGGCCAACCCGAATCCCCTACATGGAACGTCCATACTAGGCATGCGACCTAGCGTGTGAGACTCTTCTATTCTTTAGGAGATTGAATCTAAGTAGGAGTGGAGTTGAGTCTTACATATTAAGAAGACTCCTCCTAGTTCCAAATATGATCATATGTGATATTCCTTCTAGAGCCCCCTCTCTTTCTCTCTCTCTCTAGATCTGGTTGCTTCTAGGGTTCCATATGATTGTATCCAATGGACGTACCCCCAAGGAGGGATAAATCAGAGTGAATGTGAACAGAGCAACTCGTGGATGCCCCAGTGTAACTGCATTTGGTGTTGTCTATTGCGACAATGCGGGTCTGTTTTTATGTGCAACTGCATTTACAATGGGTATCACCTTCTTAATGACGGCAGAAGCTACAACTACGGTTGAGGGATTGAAGTTGGCATTCCACCAAGGAATTAACAATATTCACATCAAAGACGACTCAAGGCTGATCATGGACTTGTTGCGGTCCGATGTTGTCCCAACCTTGGAAATTTTAGACCCAATCTCAGAAGCGCGGATTCTGATCAACAATTTCACCTCTATTAAAATTGACAATATCCTAAGAGAAGCGAATAGGGTTGCTGAGACGTTGGCCAACCATGATTTAGACTTTAGTTTCTGTACCTGGGTCACTTCCCCTGCATGTTTTAGTGAGATCCTTAAGGCCGTGTTTGGAACCCTGGAGTTTAGAAGAAAAGAAAAGCAAGTGCTATAGAAAGCACTTTCTTTTGTTTGGTTGATCATTTTTGAAAGAAGCGAAAGGGATTTGAAAATAAAATTTTCTCTTTGTTACTAAAAAAATTTCTCTCCAAAATGGTATAGATTTTGAGAGAAAAGAAAAAAGAAAGAATTTAGAGAGAAAGTCTCTCTACCACCAAACTACCATTCCCCCCCTCACT
>JAUPMG010271608.1:0-19285 GCA_031762675.1 Pachysandra terminalis
TAATTTCTTATAATTTGCATCTTATTTAATATCCGCTTTATTTAGCCCCTTTTTGGCTAGATATCGCTTGCCACTCCTAGGCATCTGTTTGGGATGAAGGTTACGAGTTCAGATTCGGGACTTCCGATGAGGTTCCCGGTTTGGGTCGTGACATACCTCCCTTATGATTGGCTGAGCAACGAAGCCGTTGAAAAAGGCAATCGTCGCATCGCCATCTTAAGCGTGCTGGAGAAGTAGCATTAAATGCGAGCTGAGGTGTCATGACGGGGTTGGGTCACCGTTTCACTGCCCCGGTTCCCTCCAAACCGTCGTTTGATGGGCCCCGTGCAGCTTAATCATTCCTTTTGTTTAAAAGATGATGAATAGCCTGGAGCCCAGGTTATGTGCTATTCATCTCCTTCCTCAATTTTCTGCAACCTTTCTCAAAAACTCTCTACAACCTCTTCTGCAAATCCTTTATGAAGAAATGACACCTATGGAGAGTTCGGGGTAGAAGAAAATCAAGGCCTCCGGGAGCGGTGTGGCTTATGAGTCTCCCCGGAAGACCTCAAACTTCTAAGCGGGAGTGCAGGGGTGGATCTCGTCGGTCTTGAAAGGCGAACAAGCCCTGTGCAACCCGTACCCAGAATTTCTTGGGGATCTGGAGGAAAACTGCAAAGTTTTCAAGGACGTCCCCTACTTCCAGATCGCACGGGGGGACTATCCCTGCTCTCCCATTGGTTTCAGGTCCCATCTGGGTGTCCTCTCCGGATGGGAGAGTTGGTGCTGGTCGGTGCTGGCCAACCGAGAATGGAGCCAGAAGCTGAAGCAGGCTGTCATTTATGATGCGGTAGGCGCGTCACTGTTCGACGTCTCTCGGGACAACGACACCTTAAGGGAGTTGGTGGTGAGGTGGAGCCCGCGCACCCACACCTTCGTCACTGTCTTTAGGGAGATCACTCCCACACTCGAGGACGTGGAGGTCCTTGCCTGCCTGCCGGTGTTGGGGAGTCAGAACCCAGCACACATCCGACTTTCGAAGGAGGAGAAAGCAATTGAGGTTGAGCTGACAAGCGGCCTCTGGTAGTCGTCCAGGGGGCCAGTGATCAAGACCAGGATCACCGGGGGCACCCTTGGCAAGCGCCGCACCAAGCAGGGGTGGATCCGGTACTTCTGTCGAGAAGTGGTCGTCGACCGCTCGACCAAGACCCTCTTCATCATGCATGGCGAAGGCAAGGACAGCTCGGCGCCCTTCGAGGCCTTCATCGTTCTGTGGCTGTTCCACTACGTGCTGCCGAGCTTCCCTGACGACAAGGTGAACGATGCAGCACTCAGGCTGGTCATCAAGTTGGCGCAGGGCATAACCGTGCCCCTGGTTTTTCTACTCCTGGGGAGCCTGTACGAGACCTTGGATCTGCTAGCGGCAGACCAGCCACAGGCCTGGGCTGAACGCGTCATCGAGACCGCTGTGGACGTGGGCCTCCTTCAGATGTTTCTCTGGAAGCGCTACCCGAGCTATGCCTCAGCCAACGTCCAGGGGGATGCAAAAGTCGCAGGGGACAGGGGCCCCTACCCTCGGGTGGCGTTCTGGTCCGGGGAATGTCCCAGGGCCAACATGGGCATCTCTTTTATCCTCGACCACGAGATGGAGTTCGAGTTATGCCCCTACGCCCACCAGATCAAGGGAGTGGTGCAGAGATTGGGGCCCAATCTTGCTGGGGGAGCTTATCCCGCTGGTAGCATGGCACGAGCTCCCCCAGGAGATGTAGGCGTACCTGGTGATAATTCACCATGGTCACGTCTTTGGCGGGGTTGAGGCGCTGACCCTGTGCCCCATGGCCTACAACCCGGACCGGGTGGCGAGCCAGTTTGGGCTGGACCAGGCGGTCCCCCGATTGAGCATCTTGCTCGATCCCAAACCTCGGGAGATCGGTGAGAGGTAACCCTTAGCGGACGGGATCAAGTTCTTGGATGCCTGGAATGCGGTGGAGACGACCCCTCTAGGCAAGAAAGGAGGGGCCACCGGGGTGCAGTTTGGTGTCGGGGGGAAAGAGCGGTCAGGTCTTGCCTCATTCCCTCTTCCCTTATTTGGGGCTCGGCTTTCGGCATGGGCACTCTTGGCCCCTCGCTTCTTCTCCAACGGTTTCTTAGCTGCGCTTGGTGCAACTACTGAAAGATCCGTCCTCCGGGCTGCCTCGATCAGACGGGTAAAGCTCGAAAGCTTATGGTTCTCCAAATGTATTCTGTACTCCAAGAGCATCCCCATCACGCACATCTCCATATACCGGGATTCCTCCAGGCTGTCGCTGCAGATCATCATAAGTCCCCTGAACCGCTTCACACAAGTCACTAGATCCTCCGCGAGCCCCTAGCGTTCCCAGCTGAGCTTCACAATCGTGTAGATCTCCTCCGAGAAAATGAATTTCTTGTAAAAAAGGGAGGCCATTTCCTCCCAGGTATAAACCGAGCCCGACACGAGGTTGTTGTACCAGGTGTAGGCCTTCTCAGACAGGGACTTGGAGAATTCCCTCAGTCGGAGGTCATGGTCGGTGGCATGGGGTCCGAGGGCCTTGATGAAACGGCTGATGTGCTCCCTCACATTGCCGGTCTGGCCGGAGAACCTCTGAAACTTGGGACTGACGTAATCCTTTGGGTAAGGTTTCTGAAGCAGTGAGGAGGGATATGGGGAGCGGAAGTCATTGTCTGCCCAATCTGGGTCTCAGAACCAGGATTGGCGTAACATGGCTTCAACATCAGCCATGGTAGCAAAGGAAAGTAGGGTATGTGGAAGGGGAGTGTTGACGGGGAAGGGGCGGGGTGATGTGAATTGGGAGTGGTAGTGGAGCGTATGCGTGGGTCGGGAATGGTGGTGGGGTATACACGACCGCTGATGGCGCGGGTGCGTGAGGCAGTACAGGCGGCTGTGGGAGTACGTTAGTATGCGCAACCTCCATCACGAGCGTGGCCGAGTCGTCCCGGGATGTGGAAGGCTATCGGGGTGCCTGAGGAGTGGTGGGTTACTGGCTGGCATTCTGCTGCGCTGCCATGACCATGAGTTACTGCTGAATGAGCCAGAGCATATCAGCAAGCGAGGAAACAGAGTCGGGAGCCTGGAGTCTTAGGTGAGGAGCGCTCGGAGGCAGTGGAGTCATGTGAGGAGACTCGCGGGGTGGAGTCGGAGCTTTGAGGGGTTGCTCTCCACCCAGCTGGCGACCATCCGGGTCGCTGGCAGACGACTGACCTTATCTCGTCTCTGAGGGAAAATGCTGCATTTTTTTATAGGATGTGATCCCAGCTATGAGAATGAAAACACTCAAACACAAGAAAGGTAGGGAAACAAAACAGGTCCCCAGTGAAGTCGCCAAAATGTTGATCCCCAAAACGGTAGCCTAAACCAATTTACTTAGCGTAAGTAAAATGCATAGGTGTCAGCACCTGAGAGGCTTACCAATTTCTGGGTTGAACAGGTCCAGTTACCTGTCTCACACCGGCCTAAACCACGAGGTGGCCGTTCTTGGGTGAGGTTTCCCTGAAGGGGTGAGTGTCAACAGAAAGGGTGAGGGCCGAGATTAGAAGAAAAACCTTAGGAAAGTGTCAGAGAAGCTGCAGAGCTTTAATGGCTACCTTAAAGGGAGGGTTCAATCCTATTCTTCTGTAACTTTTCTCCCATCTCCAAAAGTTTCCTTTACTCCTGGGGAGTGAAGGCTTTCATAGCCTCCCACCCCTGGTCGAGCCCTCTCATCGAGTGACAAGTGTCGCACATGCCGGATGCTACAAGGACACCTGTCACTCGGGATAGGCTGACAGTGCGGTTTGCAGCTTAAACAATCCCATACGCCGCCTACGTGGACTTCCGTCGTCCACCTGGTCCAATGGGATGGATTTTCTGGCCCCATTTCCTGAAAAAGGGTTTCTTAATCCCCCCCCCTCTTCTGATTCGTCTAAAACTGTGGAATGATTGAGAATTGTGGGCGGGCCACATATTAGTCAAATCCAGGCTCGGCCCATGCGGGCTTCTGCTATCCACCTGGGCCAATGGGATTGATCTGCTGGCACTTTTCTCTGAAAAGGGGTTCCTTGGTTTCCCCTCCTCTCCTTTTCCCGTTTGGACCAAAAGTCATGCAATGATTGTTTGGACCAAAGGTCACACAATGATTGAGAACCGTGGAGCGGGGGAGTTGAGTTTGAATCACGTGAAGGCATTTTTTAACCTTCAATCCGTGCCACGGGATGAGGCAGCAATCTCTCCTATACTTAGGCATTTTACCTTGGTGAGCCGTCAGGAAACCGCTACCCTTTTGGTGGGAGGGAACAACACCCTTAGTTTTTAGAGGGGAGAGCCCGACCTTCCTGAAAGGGGTCTTATAACCGGGAAGGGGTCGACCCTACCTCGGGATCTGGTGGTGGTTAGCCCGGCCTCATGACCTCTGAAAAGGGGTTTACCTTATATCTGGTAAGGGATTTACCCTTACCTTGGGATCCGGCGGGGGTTAGGCTGTCCTCATGATCTTCGAGAGGGGTCTATCTTATATTTGGTAAGGGGTTTACCCTTACCTTGGGATCCGGAGGGGTTAGCCCAGCCTCATGAATTTTGAAAGGGGTCTACCTTATATCTGGTAAGGTGTTTACCCGTACCTCGGGATCCGGCGGGGGTTAGCCTGGCCTCATAACCCTTGAAAGGGGTCTACCTTATGTCTGGTAAGGGGTTTACCCTTACCTTGGGATCCGGTGGGGGTTAGCCCGGCCTCAGGAAAAGCTTTGCATGTTTGAAGTTAGTTAGCCTGTACGGATCCCCAGTCAGTGCCACGGGGCGTGCAGGTATTGGCCCAATTTGAATTTACAAAAAATGGGGACATAAATACCTTCTCATTCTAAACCTCTCTAAATACTTCCTAAGCCTTCAGAAACTATTTTAAGGTAATTTCAATCCATACTTCTTGTTTTTCATTGATTTTCATTAGCTAGGTTAATTTTTGTCTTGTTAACTTCTTGAGTTACCTTCTCTTGGATTTCATTCGCCTGGGGAAGATTTTGCTTTCTTTAGAACCCTTGATTTTTCCTTTATTTTTATCATTGTGCCCTAGCTTGATTTTCTCCTTTTGCAATTCTAGATTTTCATGTACACTGTTGTTCCTTCTATTCTAGGCAGTTAATTATTCTTTAAAACCTAATTTCCATTTCTTGCTCTAGCCCTTAAACTGTTGTAATCATGGTTAGAACCAAGCACATGGGTTCTTCTTCTAAGCATTCTAGACATTTTCCTTCAACTTTCACTCATTGTCTCCGTAGGGCGGATCCTCTGTGTAGAATATACACATCCCAGGTGATGAGGGCGTGTGCTGTGAAACACAACCGAGGGAAAAATTATAATTTTGCCCTGATAAAGCAACCAGGTGAGGGAAAAATCACCTCGGGTGTATTTCACATCACACACCCTCATCACATGGGGTTTAGCACAGAGATCCATGTCCTTGTACCCCTGGGCAACCTTTTCCTCTCCCCTCCACCTTCCGGTGTCCTTCCATTACAACGAGGAGAAAAATGATGAGTATGATGATGAGGTCGATCAGGACTTGGAATGTATTGAAGACCAAATGGGCCTAATTCATCCTCAAAAGTTAACTCATGAGGAGAGGATTGGCCAGGATCAATGAACACCACATCTCAACTATTGCTGAACGATGTGGAACACTCAACACGCCCTCGCACAGGTGGGCCGGAATGAGTGCAATCCGTGCAGAATTGAAATGGGTGACATACGAGGCTCTGATACCATATTGAAGACCAAATGGGCCTAACTCATCCTCAAAAGTTAAATCATGAGGAGAGGATTGTCCAGGATCAATGAACACCACATCTCAGCTATTGATGAACGATGTGGAACACTCAATAGAACAAAGAGTGGAGCTTGGAGCGTGAGCCACTCCGATGATGTGGCACGTCATTTGGGGCTTTCATGCATGTGTGGCCATATTCCTCGCCACACGTGCTCACAAATATATGTTAACCGGTAGAAAGCGACCCTAACCCATTTTTCCAACAAAATTCAATACTTTTGATTCTCTCTCTCTCTCTCTCTCTCTCTCTCCACACACTCGAGCTCAAAGCCAGCTTCGCGCTCGTCTCTCTGCTGAGCTATTGTTCTCACAGCAGAAGCAGTCGCCCATTGTCCTCACCCCCTCTCTAACCTCTATTCCACCGAAACAACCCCTCTCTCGTCTCCCTCACTCAATTGCAGTCCCAACAGTACCCTCCATTCAAACCCATCCCCCTATTCTTGATCACAAAACTATAACCCCAACCCCATCATCCATCATTCGAACCCAGAAACTCTATCCAAACCCTCTCCCTCATTAGAGCACCACCTTCAACCTTTCCATTTCAGATAGCAGCAAACCAGCACCTCCCTCAAAATCTTGATCTAACAGGTGCCAATCTTAAGTTTGAGTCTGTAAGGGATGTTTGGTGGATGAACAGGTTTTTGGTAGAAGACAAGGAGTCTTGTTTTGGGGAGAAGACAAGGAGCTTTGTCTTGGGGAGACAAAGAGGTTGATGAATTTGGACATGTTTGTTCATCTTCTTCTTCTATATGTAAAGAGCTACAGAGAGCAGAGAAAGAAAAGAGCAAAGAGTAGGTTGTAGCGAGTTAAGGGAGTAGATTACAAAGATTGTAATAAGAGCTTTTGCTCCTCCTATATTCTTTTCTTATATAGTGAAAGTGTGTGTGCTCCATGGACATAGGCAAGTTTGTGCCGAACCACGTAATTCTCGGTGTTCTTGTGTGTATGCAATTGATTTCAGCACGAAGATTCCCAACAATTGGTATCAGAGTCGAGTTCGTGCGATTCTGGAACGATTTCCAGGAAAAGGTGATAAAATTAGACGTTTGACTACACCACTATGAAGAGCTCGAGGAGATGAGCGCACTGCCGTAAAACTCGTCGAAAAACTCCACCAGATGAAGCCATACGCGCATTTTGAAGTTGGCGAGTGGATCTAACGCGCCACTGTGTAGAAAACGGGTTAGATCCACACACCCAGAGGTTGCAGACAGGTACTGTCCACGCACGCTGAATTGAATCGCCTAGTTGACTCGTCGAGTCGCATCGAGTTGCGCCGAGTCGGGCTAAGTCACGCTGCGTTAGAGCTGAGGCAGAGCCGAGCCGTTGAGCCAACAGCCGAGCCGAGGAAGCCGTTTATTGGAAGCCGTGAGCCGTCCACGTCAGCTAGAGAGTGCCACGTGCCTAGCACATGTCAAGTGTCGGGCTGACACATGTCGACTGAGGGAAATTTCTAAAAATTAATTTCTAGTCTCTAAAGTTATTGAAAATTAATTTAGTCCCTGAAATTGCCAAAAATTAATTTCTTAGTCCCTGAAGTTTCACAAAATTATTTTGGTTGCTGACATTTCTAGAAATTACATATTAGTCCTCATACTTACTAAAAATTGCTCCCTCCTATGTTTTTTCAGAATTTTGTGTCCATCCTTGAGGTCACAATTTGGATAATTTACTTCTAAACTTGTGAAGTAAAATGGCGGACACCACGATGGGTACACTGATCACACTGTCGGCCACCAATTATGCGATCTGGAAGTCACAGATGGAGGATATTCTGTTTCGCAAAGATTTGTATGATTCTCTAGAGAATGAGGGTGTAACCTATGAAAATGACAGAGGCAGCATGAAGAAAGTTGAACAGAAAGAAGATAGGGCAAATTAGACAATGGATTGGACATGAGATGTACCATCACATAGCTCAGAAGAGGAGTGCTTACATGCTGTGGACGAAGCTGGAGGGGATGTATCAGTCGAAGACATCGCGGAATAAAGCATTCTTGATGAGAAAGCTTGTGAATCAGAAGTTACAGGGAGAAACTTCAATAGCAGAAAACACGCGAACGAGTTTCAAAACCTGGTAAATCAACTAGCCAGTGTCAACCTGAATTACGATGACGAGACATAGGCCCTACTGCTCCTTAGTTCCTTGCCAGATAGCTGGAAAACATTGGTGGTTTCTATTAGCAATTCAGCGCCGAACGGGAAGTTGATCATGAGAATGGTCAAGGATGCGTTATTCAACGAGGAGCCATGGAGGAAAGAGGCAGGCATGAGTGATTGTAGTGGACCATATGCCCCTGATTTCAGAGGGGGGCAGAGGAAGAGGCCAGGGAAAGAATAACAGCAAAGGACGATCCAGGTCAAAATCTGGAGGTCGCACATTTACGTGCTTTTATTGCGACCAGGAGGGGGCACATCAAGCGGAATTGCCCGAAGTATAAAGCAGATAAGGGAAAAAACAAATTATCAGAAGTAGCATCAGTTATGGACTTCAACAGTGTTGCGTTACTAGTAGCATCAGAAGCATCTAGAGGAGGAAGATCAAACTAGTTTTTGGACTCAGGTAGTTCCTACCACGTATGCGGGGCCAGAGAGCAGTTCTCCACTTACAAGGCATGCGACGACGAACTTGTTTGCATGACGGACAAAACATCAAGAAGGGTTGTTGGCCAAGGAACAGTTCGGTTCCGCAAGACAGATGGAAGAACTTTGATACTGACCGAAGTGAGATACGTGCCAGGATGGAAGAAAAACCTGATTTTTCTTGGGATGCTGGATTCGAGAGGTTGCATTTTCACTGTGAATGAAGGAGTTCTAGAGGTCTCCAAGGGAGACAGAGAGATGTTGCGAAGAAGGAAGACTGGTGAGTTGTACAAACTGGAGGGTAGTGTGGTGACAGGAGGAGCTACTGTCAGACATGGGTCCAGTGGTACTGGACAGACTGAACAGAGAGAACGACAGCTGCACAGGCGCACACGGAATAAGTGTAGGAGTACCCAGAGGATCCATTGTGGTACAGGTGCGTGGATCGCTACAGATGGTGTGCGGGAATCTGGCCAGACACGACAAGTGCAGCCAGTGTCGGATGTTTAGAGGCAAGCTCAGAGCAAAGGGATTATGAAGAGGTATACAGCATCTGCGACACCGAAGTCGCCGCTGAAGCAAGTCTCTTTTGCTCTTGATTTAATCAGTGACGGTGCCCTCTCCAGTAAAGTGTACACAGGAAGTGGGGAGATGGAGTCATTACAGTTGGCAAAGAGGTGATGTTTGCACGGCACCCCAATGAGGGGGTGCAGGCACTCCGGTGAGGGGGTGCGACTGCCCAGTGACAAGGGTTGGGTCACAGCTGAGCAGTACCATAGCATCCAGATGAAAATTACCCGACATGCTTGGATGGGGTGATTGTTAGGGTCCACCCATGTTAGTTGGATGAACAGGTTTTTTTAAGAAGACAAGGAGTCTTGTTTTGGGGAGAATATAAGGAGATTTGTCTTGGGGAGACAAAGAGGTTGATGAATTTGGATATGTTTGTTCATCTTCTTCCTACCTTCTTCTTCTATGTATAAAGAGCTGCAGAGAGCAGAGAAACAAAAGTGCAAAGAGTAGGTTGTAGTGAGTTGAGTGAGCAAATTACAAAGATTGTAATAAGTGCTTTTGCTCCTCCTGTATTCTTTTCTTATATAGTGAAAGTGTGTGTGCTCCGTTGATGAAGGAAAGTTTGTGCCGAACCACGTAATTCTCTGTGTTCTTGTGTGTATGCAATTGAGTTTAGCACGAAGATTCCTAATAAAGGATTGAGCTCACAGAAGAGCTGCACCATTGGAGCTACTGCTACAAGTTGATTGTTTTTTTTATTTTATGATATTTTATTTTTTCCTTTATTCTTTTATTTTGTGTTTAGTTAATTAGTGAAACTTGTGAATTCCAATAATTGCATATTTTCATGAATTTTATGTCTCTTTTTCTTTATTCATTTTGTCTTGTTAATTCAATCAACCACTTCCTCGATCAATAATCCTAGAAGTTTGATTTCTTTAGCAATTTTGTGAAAGATTAATTATGTTACTATTTTAATTCTCTAGAATTTAAAGTTCCCTTTAAATGCTATTAATTAATTTAGTTTAATTTACTATTGATATTTTATAGTTTTAATTTGTTTAATTTTCTTTTTAATAAATTCGACTTAAGTATTTTTTTTTTATAGCTATTAGACTTTTATGTGAGTGTATTCTAAGCCTTTTTTTTTTAGTAATCTTTACGATACTAGATATTTTACATTTTTAGGTTTTTAGTTTTATTAGTATACACAATTTCTAGGGATTTCTAGTATTTTAAGTTATTTTTTTTCTTCTTTAAATATGTTCGATGAATTTATTGAATTTTTTTAGGTTTTTAGCATTTCTAGTATTTCAGGGTTTATATTTTTATTTGTATTTTATTTTCATTTTTTACGATTTTAATAGGTATTTTAACGCATTTAGGATTTTAGAGATTTTTATGATTTTAAAATTATTTCTTGTATTTTTAGTACTTTAAACCCACTTTAGGGGTTTGTAAATTGCTTTTCTATTTTAGCCTAATTTTATATTTTACTTAAATTGGCAAAACAATCTTGAACCGGGTAACCGGTTGAACTAGGGGAGAGTGGGTGCCTAAAACCTTCCCACTCTCTTAAATAACCCTTTTACCCGAATTCTAGTTAGACCACTTCAATTTCATCAATCCCTGTCTATTTTGAAATCAATTGATCAACCCAGAGCTGACCATCCACACTTCGAACCTAATGGATGATGGAGACTCCATTCCACCCGATCGACCTAGGATTTGCTTGACCTGGGGGTGATCCGGGTGATCATACCTGTCGACTCCACTGGGGAGTTTTGGGTTCGAGCCATGAGTCAATTTTGGTTGGTTAATTTATGATATTTTAGGATTTAATTTGTTCTTTTTGTGGTTTATGATATCTTGTCTTGTTTTAACTATGCTAATTTGGCTTGATTTGTTGCGGTTCAATTTGAATTCCTGTTGGTTCAATTCATTTTATTCATATGGTTCAATTATCTTGTAAATATGGTTCAATTGAATGGTTTGGTTTATTTATATTGAAATGTGTGGTTTGATTATGCATTTTGGGTTGAATTGATTGGCTTGAACCACACACACACACTCATAGCCCAATTTGCATAGCCACCCTAATTAACTTGAGGAATTAAATCCGGATGTGTTTAGGTCAACGCACCATGGTCTTTGTCGGGAGAATCGAGGCCAATAGCATCAACTCTAGCCACCAATCCTCCCAATAGGAGGAGCCTAGAGAGCTTTTGCACCACCTATTGAGTCGTATTTTAGATGAATGAATGGTTAGGCCAGTTAAACCAATCCACTTGTCATGCATTTTGAGTCCATTTCAACTAGTTCCATAGCTCATGTCCAACTTTTGAGTTATCCTTAGATTGGGCCCTTCATTGGGCCCATTAGGAAAGTCTACCCAATGGTACAGGGTCTATGATCTAGGACCCTATTTCATATATCATGGGTCCATATCCATGGAACCATTACCCATATGCATTAAGATGGGTTCCAGCCCACTTCTATTTTGTAGGGATTGCTCCTCATGGGACCATTTAGGTCCATAGATCTAGAAGAAGATCAAGATCTAGATCCAACTGAAGACCCACGGAGCAGAAGAAAAAATCTTAGATTAGGACACTTCTTAAGCTCAAGAAGGCCCAATTCTAAGCTTCGTTTTTTTTTTATTCATTTGGCCCATAAATACACTTTTGTATCCATTGGCCCAAGTGGCCCCCTTTCTGTAATAATACATGATGGTTTGGCATTTGATTTAAATTTTATTATTAACTATGTACTAACCAGGGCACCTTTAGATGTTTGGGTCGGTCCATTGCATTGTCTAAAGTCATACCCAGATGGGTATACCCCCTTAGGACTCATGCATCTGTATTTTGTTAACATGACTATCCAATTGTCAATGAAGGCCTAATGGCACGATCCATGTGAACCCACTCGGTTTAGGTACGCCAAGGGAGGTTAACCTGGATCAAGGCCCGACCCATGGGTCCATGTGAAATTTTCAAAATTAATTAAGACCCATGGATCAATGTTAGGCCCTTATTGCACAAATGGATTTGCATCATATCATGCAATCCATCTTCATCATGCATGCTCATCATGCACATCACATATACCAAGACCATGAATGAGTTTGAAAAATTCTCATGAGGTCCATAAGCCGTAACCTTATATGGGCTTAGTCTTATTAGGCCCACATGTATTCAATCCATTCCAAATGAATTTTAAATTCATAATCAACCATGTGAAGAAACCAAATTTGACCCTAATCGATATGGGCATAAATCTTTGTTGAAAAAAGAATTCAAATCCATTTGATACAACCCTTTAATGGTTCCATTCAATTTTGGTACCTTTCACAAGGTGATTTATGAAATTTTCATTCATTAGATTGTGGTTTAGCATCTGACCCAAATCAACTTGCTAACTCTCTTTGGATTACATTAATAAAGCTTGTTAATTTGGGTCAGGTTCAACACTTTGATATTTCCAAACTCATACATTCATCATGCATCATGACATGCACATTGCAAAAGATCAATCATGGCATCATCAAGCATCATTTTCATATCATTTCACTCAATTGATTTCTCATCATCATCAACATGCCACTTCTTTGGTTCAAAAAAATATGGAGAATTCAATCTTTTCAAAAACATATTTTTTCAAAAAAATCAACCTTCCAATCTTTTGCATCCATGTCAAGATATCATTCATTTGTGTTGGTTGGTTAGATAAGATCTAGCATCTCATTCTCACATTATGGCCCGGTTATTAGGACCATGATTTTCATGCAATTGCTTCGTTAAGGTCCATCATTTCACTCATCCACAATGAACCAATCGGACACGATCAAATACCACACTCATTTGCTTTGGCATGTTTAGATTGGGTTGAACATCAATTCATTTGTTGTGGTCTTGATAAGCCGGATCAAAAACTCTCTCTTATTGTTTTGGTCCATTTTGATAAGACCAACATATCATCCATGTCTTAGTCTGGTTACATTAGATCAATCACTCTACTTTAGTTGTTTTGGTCTGGTTACATGGGACCAAACATTTCAATCATGCACCTTGGTTTGGTTAAATGGAACCAAATGCCTTATTTGAGCTTCGGTCTAGTGATACATGGCCAAGTACTTCATTTGGCTATATAGGGCCCATTACTTCTCAATTTTGTGCTTCGGTCTAGTTATACAGGGCCAAGTATTTCATTATGTGCTTCACTCTGATTAAACAAGGCAAAGTACTTCATATGTGCTTCGGTTTGGTTATATCGGGCCAAATACTCCAATCATATCCTTTGTCCTGGTTATACATGGCCAAGTACTTCATATGTTCTTTGGTTTGGTTATACAGGACCAAGTAGTCCAATCATGTGCTTTGATCTAGTTATACAGGGCAAGTACTTCATTTGTGCTTCGGTCTGGTTATCCAAAGCCAAGTACTCCAATCATGTGTTCCAGTCTGGTTATGCAGGGCCAAGTACTTCATTTTATGCTTTGATCTGGTTAAACATGATCAAGTATTTCCATTGTTCCAGATCCTCCTTGCGAATGAGCTCAGCTACCGGGGAAGGGATGAACACTTTCAAACCATTATTGTAGACTCTCCTTGTAAATGAGCCCAACTATCGGGGAAGGGACGAACAATTTCAAATCAATGTTATAGACCCTCATTGCAAATGAGCCCACCTACCAAGGAAGGGACGAACAATTTCAAATCAATGTTGCAGACCCTCCTTGCGAATGAGCTCAGCTACTGGGGAAGGGACGAACAAATTCAAATCATTGTTGCAGACTCTCCTTGTGAATGAGCTCAGCTATCGGGGAAGTGATGAACAATTTAAAACCAAAGTTGCAGACCTTCCTTATGAATGAGCTCAGCAACCGAGGAAGGGACGGACAATTTCAAGTCATTTTTGTGAGTCCCTCTTTGAGAATGAGCGTAGCTACTGGGGAGAGCATTTTTTAATCATCTTGTTAAAAAATCTTCTTGCAAAAGAGCATAGCTATCGGGAAGAGTGAGTAATATTCATCATTCATTTATTTCATGCAAGTCCCTCTTTGCAAATGAGCCTAGCTACCGGGACGGACTAGCAACCTCATATCATTGTTGCAAACTTTTCCTGCGAATGAGCACAGCTACCTGGAAGAGTGAATAACATACATCATTTCAAAAAAAAAAAAAAAATAAGAAAAACAAAAAGAGATTTTTTATATCATTGTTGTTAACTACTCTTTTGAATGAGCACAACTACTGAGAAGTGTGAGTAATGCTTTCATCCATCCATTCATCCCAATCGAGTTAAATAGGATTGGGGAAACTCATTCACACATCTCATTCCATTCATTCAACGTAGTATGCTTTGATAAGATTGGGGCACTTTTCTCATTTATCCCAGTCTGGTTATATAGGACTGAGGCATTCCATTCATGCACCCCTAGTCTAGTTAAATAGGACTGGGGCACCATTTTGCATGCATTCACTTCATGCCAGTCCCTCCTCGCAAATGAACCCAACTACCGTGAAGGATAAGCAATTTCATATCATTGTTGCGAACTTTTCTTGCGAATGAGCACAGCTACCAGAGAGAGTAACATTCATCATTCATTCATTTAATGTGAGTCCCTTCTTGCGAATGAGCCTAACTACCGGGAGGGATGATCAATTTCATCTAATCGAATGAGCAAAACAATCTAGAAGAGTGAGTAACATTCATCATTAAAAAAAATCGAATCATTTTTTCAAACTCTTCTTGCGATTGAGTATAGCTATCGGGAAAAGTGGGCACCATTCATTACACATTCATCAAGCATTTTGGTTCATACACAAGCATAATTTCATAACATCATGTTTGCATCCTTGCATCATTCATAGATTAGTCATCAGCATCATTGTTTTTATATATTCTATGATACTATGAAAATTCTCCTTTTCATTTATAGGGGACGTCTTTCATTCCTGGGCTCAACATTGCGCCTCAAAGGGATCCTATACCTTGGAGAAGTCTGAATCTACTAAGATCAAGGATAGCGCAAGATCCTAATCAACCTACTAAGGTCACTCGCCAAGAATTTTCAGAATTGAAGGATCAAATAGTTAACTTGACTTAGACTTTGGAAGGCCTGCTGAAAATCCCTTCTCACTCTACCTCTGAGCATCACCATGCATCCTTATCTAATCCACCACCTCTTCCTTCAATGACGGAAATGACTCCTCCTCCCCTTCATATCCCTAATGCACCATTAGAATTCCCTTAATACAATGAGGAAGAATGGGGAGAGCTGGTGGAACCTCAAGAAAGGAGCGTAAAGAACCAGATTCAAAGCTTACAAGAGGAGCTGTATCGATTAAAGGGTAATGATGCCTTTGGCACGACACATTTCAGGGATCTTTGTATGTTCACAAACATCAAATTGCCACAAAAGTTTAAGTTCTCAGAATTTGAGAAGTATAATGGCACAGGTTGTCCTATGTCACATTTATGGATGTATTACGACAACATGTGCACTTATGGAGGTAATGAAAAGAGGCTCATGTAGATTTTCCAGTAGAGTTTGACAAGGCATGCTTTAAAATGGTTCTCACTCCTTGATCACTCCAAGATCCAAACATGGATAGATTTGGTTGATGCATTCATAATGCAATACAAGCTTAATGCTGAAATGATTTCGGATCGCTACTAGCTTATGGGTGAGAATAAGAATCCAAACAAGTCTGTGAAGAACTATGCTTAGAAATTGAGAGAATTGGCTGCACAAGTACGGCCACCTATGTTGGAGTAGGAAATGATATCTACTTTCATTTCTAAATTAAGGCAACTATACTACAGGCATCTGATCACCCAATTTAACTCCAACTTTGCAGCAGTAGTCCAACTAGTAGATTGGGTCGAGGAAGGTATCATATCCAGAAAGCTAGTGGATTACACAAAGGCAAGTCAACGAGATTATGGTCCAGGGAATGGTATAAAGAAATAGTTTGGAAAAAGAATGGAGATGCTGAAGAAGGAAGGGGATACACAAGTGAATCTAATCTAGAATCCTAACCCCCTTATTGTTCAAAACCAGCCAGTCGAACCAACAGCCTAGCAAAATCATGCCACTCATCCAGCACAACAAGGTCTAAATAATGGCCAATTCCAGGATAGGAACAGAAGAGTACTCATCCCGCTTGCCATGAAGCTGTCATATTTGCTTCCAACATTACTAAAAGGAGGATATGTAACATTGGTCTCATCGCATCAAGATTCTCCTGAAGGCCCACGCTTCGATCCCAACTCTTATTGCGACTATCATATGGGCACACCAGGGCACCCCACAGATTGATGTTCATGTCTTAAACATGCAATGCAGAATGTGATATATGCAGGGAAGCTTATGTTTGAAACCAACACTCTTCAACCAGCTCAAAGTGATATCACTCATAATCCTTGTGCTGCCTCACAGTGGGGCAGGAACATCTGAGATTAAAATGATCTTCCTTGAAATATATTTTGACCCTTCTATCTAATTGCTTCAATTACAACAAGAAATGGGGTTTCTTTAAACAATATGACACTATACACTTCAAGCAAAATAGTGCCTAAGACCCTTGTGACCCAGATCGAGCTGGCAGAGGAAGGTATGGTGGACAAGGAAGAGATAAAGTCAAGGGGTGTAATACAACCAGGAAGGATATTTTAGGAATGAGAAAAGCAGCAACTATAGTGCAGAATGAAGGAATGGGCATAGAGAAGGAAAGTGGAGAGGAAGTAACCCCTGACATGGGGGTGAAGATTCAACATCTCTTAGTTTAGATGTATCAACTTTCTCCCAGGTTTAGTATTTATATGAACCTTCGACCTCGGAGAGAGTAATTTAAGAAGGTTCACAAAGTGAAAAAAAAAAACCAAAAACCAATCAAAAAGAAAGAAAGAAAAAATCATAAAAAAGGTCATTTGCATTCGTCTTCATATTAGTATGATTGTAATAGCCAAATGAAACTTTTGAAAAAGAGTAAAATGGGTGTGCAACCCAACATTGGAGAGATTGTAACCATCAATTTCGGGACGGAGAAGAACTCAAAATAGGTGAAAATCAAAGCCTAGTTTTCCTCTAGGCAAAGAGAGTGAATGACTTTATTCTCAAAAGAATTTACAAATGTTTTTGTTCGGCTGTGCCAAGACTTGCTAGGGTTAAATACAGACTCCGTTGTTCATAGAGCGTCCATTTTTCTTAAAGTGAAGTCAAAGGAGCATAAGTATATGGTCACATTCCAAATATTTGGATCTAATCAAAGATAACTTCATTCCAATTTTTCATGGATAATTTATAAGCGCACGGTAGAGCATTTGACAAGAAGGAAGGCATTGAACTTTCCAGAAAGTGGAATCAATACTGAAGAAAACATTGTCACATCGAGAAAATTCTCACGGAAAATTCAAGCCAATCATGAAAGGTCATTGTTGTGAAGAAGGCTCTGTTCAATGGAGCTTTGATTCTTGCACAGATATATTGAAAGGATTTTTTCCTAAACCAATCAGTTTAGATTCAGTAAAAAAAAAAATAATAATAAAGAGCATTTTACCTTAAATTAAATTATATCTTGAAATGATCAGAGGCCATTTTTCATGTGAATCCTTACATCCTAAAATCCCTAGTTTAACCCTTTCGATCTTTATATTTTCTTTTCTGCAACCCAAAGTGGGATTAGTCACCCCACATTGGAGCAAAGAAGTAGAATCAAGGGAAATTTTTGAGAATAATTATGAAGATTCATAAATTGGAACAATAAAAAAAAATTGAGGAATAACTGTGAAGATTCATAGACTGAGGCATCAAATGTTAGTTTTCGAAAAAATAATCAAAATAGGAAAGTTGGAAAATAAAAAAAAAAAGCAAATTAGTCAAAACGGAAATTGGAAGGGAAATTCCAAAATATTCACAACCAGGGAAGGTTTTCATTTGAGAGAATTCAAGAGAATAAGAGAGAAATATATTCGAGTTGTGTGAATCCCAGTTCAGCCATTCCATAAAAAAAAAAATCAGCCTTGTATCTTTCTTTATTTTGATTGATGATGAAAAAATCACAAGCTTGATAATTGAAAAATCAAAAACTATAGGCAAGGCGAAAACCTGCAATAGCATCGTTGCGCAAAAAGAGTGTGGAAGATGAAAACCTTCACAGGCATTAGAGGCATCGGGGAAAAAAAAAGGAGATTGAAAAAGATCAGACGATCAAAGTTTATTGGAAGGAAAGTGATTATCCACGGGTGAAGCTTTTTCAGGAGTATTCTCAATAAAGTAAAGTGATCTGCCTACACTGGGTAAGTTTTTATCTTTGCCATCTCTGAATAGGTTGGTCTGGTATTACTCTGGCAAAATTAACTCGACTGAGCTGAACAACTTCCTCATTCTCTCGAAAAACCGATAGGATAAAATTGGCTTCGGTAATCATCGGCGAATAATCCAAACTCTCAAAATGTTTGCAACTCTCTGAGATTGTTCTGTCAGATCTTTGCTATTCATTTGAAGAGGTTTACTTCGGCTCTTCTAATAATCTTAATATGGAGAAAATATTAAGGTGACGGACGATAAATCTAAGATTTCCAGAAAAAGGAATGTTTAATTCACAAATCTTCAGATTAATTATTTGACAAAAATCAAAAATCATAAAAAAGGATATAAAAATTAGAAAAAAGAGAAAAAGAAAAAAGAAAAGTTTTTGCATTTTCATTTTTTTTTTGTATTTTCCTTCAAGTTTTAGATATCAAAAGGTGCAAGAAAAGAAAAGAATTGGAGAAAATCCAAACCAATAAGAGAAAATGCCTTGCAGAGGAGCATTGCAACATCAAGAAGCAGAAGGAGAAAACCATGAGGACCAAGCATATAATCCCAAGTTGAGCACGACTAATCGTATCATAATTCCAATGGAGTGTGTTGAAAAGAACACTTCAATTCATCCTCGGTAGAGTCCAGTCAAAGATGACAACGAGAGATGGATGCCCAAAGAAAATTGAAGCAAATGAAGTGAAAGAAAAGCTGGAGCAAGAGAAATTTGAAGATTATATTGTAAAGGTCAGTCTAGTAAAAAACAATTCTATCTCTTTTGGATCTCGTATCATAACTGGACTTGATTCTAGGCAATTTTGTGACACTAATCATTGAGTTTCGGACCTATCCAACCGTTTGAAGCAGCTTAATGGTGACTAAACTTAATCTAATAAATCATAGTCCTCATTTATCTCCAAGTTCATTGAGACTAACAAGTAGCAGTAATAGATCTAAAAGGATAAGTGTTACACACTTGTCATACCCCCAAACCTACACTTTGCTAGTCCTCGAGCAAAGAAAGAATGAAACTAATGCTCAAGTAAAATCATCCATCAAT
>JAUPMG010271627.1:0-19283 GCA_031762675.1 Pachysandra terminalis
AGAGAGCGTGTGAGGCTCTTCTCTGGGTTAGGGGTGTATTCAGGGATTGTGGCTTGATTGTAAGGTGCTATGGGTTGAAGAAATTTTCTCATAGTGGAATACTTGATTGTCGTTTGACAATGGCCATGGACGTAGGTCAGTTTGGACCGAACCATGTTAACTCTTTGTGTATTGTGATTGTTTGGTGTGTTGTTTTCTTCCTGTTTGTTTCTTATATACATACTTGTTTTGCCGCATTAAGGATCTACAAAGGAGAAATCATGGCGGATTTCCTAACAAATTCTCCCTCTTCAAATGTGCTTCATTTGCTAAATGCACTTCCCAAATTCCCATATGGGTAATGTTATCATAATCCTTGCATTTTTTTAATGTGTTTGATAGAGATTTGAGCTGTAGAGTATTTCATGGGGTAGTTGTTTTTCTTCTATTGTCTTTTTGTCTCAATTTTTTTTTTTTCCATTTTTTTAGATCACTTGGAAAATCTTATGCTGAGGTTAATTATCTGTGTGTAAAAATTTGTATGCATTTGTCAATTTTGAAACTTTTTTTATTTAATTCTATTTCAAATTATAAATATTTATTTGGTTAGACTTACTAAAAAAAAATTTGGTTAAATGAACACTTTTTTTGATTATTTTGCTGCTTACCGGAGTAGATTGGGTATATGTGGTTTGTTTTGCTTTGACCTCTATGTATTCAAATCTTATACTATGGTTTTCATTTGTTGCTTTGGTTCTCCTAAACTCTACAAGTTGGTTAAGCAGGGATTACTTTTGTATAACTAGCATGAAAACAAGCATTTGAGTTCCAAAAGTTGTTAGAGAGGATAAATCTGTTGAACTGGTAATGTTATTTGACTTTATCGGTCAATTTTCATGTTAGCTGATCTCATTGGATTGTCTCATAAGTTTAATTTTAAATTATTTCTTTGAGTTTTCTTCAACCATTTTACTTCAGCATTTCAAGGTTATGTGTTGAGTTATTTATTATTTTAGTTTCCATCGGATTCTAACTTGTGGATCAAGTATGTGTTGAAGAATTGAAAAAAATATTATCCTTTCTTTTATCCTTTAATGTATAACGCATGTATTGCTTTGAAAGTTTTCTCTCTCATTTGTATGATCTTAATATATCATCTTTCTATTTATCTATTTCAATCTTCGTTTCTCAATATTTTCCAAATTCAGATCTAATTTATTTGTTTGCTTTATTTGTCAGATGATGCGTATTAATGTATTCTTTTCCAGTTTCTTATGCAATGTAGAAATAATGAACCCGAGGAGGGGCTCGCGTCTGATTAGCTAGTTGGTGAGGCAATAGCTTACCAAGGCAATGATCAGTAGCTGGTCCGAGAGGATGATCAGCCACACTGGGACTGAGACACGGCCCAGACTCCTACGGGAGGCAGCAGTGGGGAATTTTCCGCAATGGGCGAAAGCCTGACGGAGCAATGCCGCGTGGAGGTAGAAGGCCCACGGGTCGTGAACTTCTTTTCCCGGAGAAGAAGCAATGACGATATCTGGGGAAGGATACGCAGGTCCAGAAACTAATTTAGTGGGTTTTCGTCAATAGTATATTGGGTTAACTCCACTTACACCCATATTCAGTAAGTTCGGGGATGGCAAACGAATGGTACGGCAACGTTAAAGAACAATTTGGATTATGTGATAAAAAAAAATGGTCAAAGTTCGGCAGTAAAATACGAGAACGTCAAAGATTCAGAGACGGTGATGTTCTTGTATAATACTTTTAATAGGCAAAAATTTGGTACTTCATAAATGTATATGTGTATATATATATGTAACATTGTATGTGTGTCAAACCAATTTTCAGAAATATATAAAAAAATTATTTCAATTATAAAAAATTACTTTCTAAAGCATATCATTTAATTACAAGATTTACTTCCAATGAAAAAGAAGAAAGAAGAAGTTGCCTGCCTGTCTGTGTGTATTTCCAAAAAAAATATACTTCCAAACAGGTGAGGCTAATGCATTCCTGATGTATTTCTTTCCTAATAAATCACTACACCTTCAATTATATCCATCATGCTTACATTGCATTAAACAAGGGGAGGCTAATGTATTTCATATGCTCAAACTAAAGTTTTTTATTATTTTCAATTTTTCAGAAACCTCACTCGTGCTTTCTCATCAAAGTGATTGTGTTGCTCAGATGTTAACTACAAATACATGATAAAGAAAAAGAAAACGGTGTGCACTTAAAGCTTAAAGCTCAATATACCTAACTTAAACAAACATAGGTAATGAGTTTTAGGTTAAAGAAGGGTCTAATTCTAAATCAAGATCTTCTATCTGTCTCTGTCTTAGAATAACTTTATGGAGTCCGAGTGCCACTAAGATTTATTTACTGGTATTTTTACTCCAGAAAGGGACCAAATTCCTCGCATGCATGTAAGAGGAGCTTGACGCTTCTTCACATTTCTGTATTCAATTTCCTTCAGAACTCAAAAGAGAGACAAAGAAACATGCCCTATGTCACTTGAAAAATAAATAAAATATAGACAAAAAGAGATGAATAAATGAATGCTAATTGAATTACTGAAGGCTTACAAGGCTGGAAAAAAAAATATGTTATCACTATTAGATTGGGTTATAGGTACTTATGAATTAAATTTGTTAATCCCACTTGATAAAATGATAAGCTTGGAGAAGTCCCTGCTATCAATAATTATTGGAGAAGAAGAAGAAGGCAAAAGGAATTGTAGAAGAAGAAGAGGAAGAGACAAGAATGGTCTCTATCTAGATTCTAAGCAAGTCAACTCAAAGTGTATATTTTCAATAAATATACATATGTTTAGGAAGTAAATTCATTTATTATCTTTTTCTCTTTCCAAGTTCTAACTGTCGATGTTCTCTTTTTTTTTTTTTTGCTTAAAAAATTGTATTTGTTTTTGATGGTGTTGTACTATACGGTATTATATGATATAGGTATTATACGTCCAACGTGATAACTATGCGTATTATACCGAATCTTTGAATTGGATACGCTAAACGAAAGTTTTTTTAATTTATACATACGTACGTGTATTATACGCAAATTTTCTAACTATGCTTATACCCCCTCACATTTCTGACAAAAGTAGAAACACTCCTGTATTTTTTGACATGCCACTTACAATCCTTGAGGTTTTATACTCTATTGCATAGACACCCCTTCTGTTAACTATTCATCTTAACATAAACAGATTGAAGTGTTGACATCATTCAAATTATAGATTATACTAATTTTACCTAAAGTCAAATATATAAAAAGACATTTATACCCTTTTATTAAAGACGTTTATATCCACCACCACCACCGCCCCCCAAACACTAGCATATCACCACCACCACTACCACCACCTAGTGTGCATCCCTTGCACACTTAGGTGGTGGTGGTGGGGTAGGGGTGATGATAGCGCTTAAAAATATTTGTATGTGTATTTATTTAAATATAATTTTTAAGACAGTTAAAAGGATAAATTGCTTTTATCAGAAATGTAAGGGATGTAGTGGAGTTAACCCTAGTATATTTCCAACATATTTCCAATGGATGTATCTTAAGTTCCCTTGTTTTTTTTTAGTATATTTCCTCTCTTTTTTGAATATATAATTGTGCTTTTCCCAAATGGCTTGTGATAAATCGTGTTTGATACTTGGTCCCTTAACATATGGCGATACAATATTTTTCTTTTTGTGTCACGACTTCAGTAAATTTTATAGTTTCATCTTATAAGGTCCTTTTCTTCTCAATAATCTATCACTAGAAAGTTGAAAAAATTCACTCATTTTGCATCAACCATTTTTCTCCGTATTTTTTAATACGAAGATGTACCTTACATTGCATGGTTTCAAGGATCGGTCTGGATCGGATCAGATCGGCCGATCCGGATCGGGATCGGCCATGACCAGTTCGATCCCAAGCCACGATACAACTATTGTATCAAGTGGCTTTAGATTGGACCGATCACACTGATACCGATTCGGATCGGCCAATTCGATCTGGTCCAATAACTGGATTGGACCGATCCAACCAATTAATCCAATATTTTTTTTCAATTGATTTTGGGTCAAACCGATCCAACCGATTCCGATACGGATCGGCTGATCTGGAACGATCCATGACTAGATCAAACTGATCCATTTATTATTTTTTCAAAGGATGATCCAAAAAGTTGGATCGGACCAGAATCGACCGATTCAGTACCGGATCGGGATTGGTCAGAACCGGTCCGATCCAGGATCCTGTGAAAAAAAACCTTGTTATATTGAGTATGTATTGTAGATTTTCAATCTCTTTTCAGTGCTCCCTCGAAAATAATAGATTGCTTGTCTATTTCTCACAATTTATACTTTGGACTTTGGACATGATGATCACGTGTTGCATTAAATAATGAAAAAAAAAAGCTAAAAATAAATCAAATATTACATACTTACAAAAAATATATATTTTATTTAGATGACCAGAGTTGGTCAATTTAAGCTTCAATATTGGCTGCAAACTTGTTTAAACATGAACTTCTTGTATGCAGGGACTTAAAGAATTAAAAGAGAATCAAAGCTTTATTTGGAAGAGTGCTCGGAGTCTAATTTTAATATAGCATGAAAAGCTTGACTTGTATGGATCTGTAGGCAATTTGTGATGACGTATTTCTTGCTTAGAGATTGCTGGCATTGTTAGTAAAATATTCGCTATTTGATCATCTTTTTCCCAGAAGTGTTTGTGTCATAGATATAATATAATAAAAACGATAATATTGTCTTTGATTGTTTTTGATCTTTTTTGTGGTACCGATAAAAAATTAATAATAATAATTAATGTACATCTATACTATAAGGAGAAAGGGCCCATCCGAAAGTGTGCAAAAAATAAATTATTTTTTTCAAAACCATCTTCACAAGTATAAAATATTGTGAAATATTTTATAGGGTACGTTTGGATCGCATGAATTCAAAGATATATGAGAATTGGAATGCATATGAAATGTAAAATTTATGATTTTAAATTTATATGTATTGAAATTTTGTTGTTTGGTTAACACGTTACTCATAGCCTAATTTATCTACTTTGTATAATAATTGTATATTTTTTCTTTACTAGTTTTTATTTAACTCAAGTAATGGATCTCTTGCAAATAGGGATGGCAGCAAGGTTTAATGTACTGGAACTAGTCCCGATCGGTGATTATGGTCCTGACGAGCGGTACCAACTGGTCCGGATCCGGTACAAAAAAAAAAAAAAAAACATTTTCAAATTTAAAAAATGGATCAAATTGGTGGGATCGGACATTGGAGTGGTTAGTTATTATCAAAGCTTTAAATGTCGATGTCGCTGGTCATTTCGCCAAGACTAGCCAGCGACATGTCGCCGACACGAGGAAAAAGGGAAAACCTTGGAAAAGCAATTAAAGTTCCAAATAAAATTGAAATTTTCCCCCATGTGGTCTACATGTGGCAGACATATCGTCCAGGCCGAGAGACATAAGAAAAATCAAAAAATTTTGAAATCTTTTTCCCATGTCGCCAACAAAAATCGACATGTAGCGATTTCTCCTAACATTTCGTGTCGCCATGGTAAAAATGACGACATGTCGCCAACAATTAGAACCCTAGTTATTACTCATTAACACAGTTTCATTAACAAAGAGTGTCTATTTTTGGTGAATATTTTGTGGGGCTTGTTGAGGTCCACCCATGTGGTGGTGGGATGTGTGCTTTTGTGATGTGAAGAAAGAAAAGGAAGGTTCGTGGAGACAGGCCGGTAGACCGAGTGACGAAGGAAATTTTCCCGGTCAACCGGAGAAAGTGGCTGGTCGACCGGGCGTCGCGGGATTAGTAAAACCCTAATCCGCGCCGATTCCTCACTATATAAAGGAAGCTATCTCTACCTTTGTGGTTGTCTCTCGGAGATCTCTCTGAGAAACCCTAGACCTTAGAAAGACCAAGGAGGAATCGAAATCCCTTGAAGGCGAGAAAGATGTGAGGATCTTCTTTGTGGTAGAGTGTATCCATGTAACTTCCTTGAGGTGAGAGAACGCGTGGGGTTAATGGCGGTTCTCTTGTAAAGGGGTGTATTGGGGTGTTCAAGGCTTGAGCGAGAGAGACAAGAGTGTATTCAAGTGGTGTAGCTTGAATGTAAGCCAAGCAAGATCTAGAATCCCTTGTAGTTGAGAGAGCGTATGAGGCTCTTCTCCGGGTTAGGGGTGGATTCATAGATTGTGGCTTGATTGTAAGGTACTATGGGTTGTAGAAATTTTCTCACAGCGGAATCCTTGATTGTCGTTTGACAATAATCGTGGATATAGGTCAGTTTGGACCGAACCACGTTAACTCTTTGTGTATTGTGATTGTTTGGTGCGTTGTTTTCTTCCTGTCTACTTCTTAGATCCGAACTTGTTGTCCCGCATTAAGGATCTGCAAAGGAGAAATCAGGACAGATTTCCTAACAGGACTAACTTATATAAAATTGTCCGATGAATATGCAACAATACTATGGCCGTCTCAACTGAAACTGAAGGATCATTCACAGTAAAGAAGTTGAAGCCTGTTTTAGTCCGTTCGATCAAGAACACTCCTGGTGATGACTATTTTTTGTCGAATCTTGATCAATACTCGTGTGTGATATATAAGATTATATTTTCCTTCAAGGCGGATGAAGGAAAAACAAGTGAAACTGTCATTGAAGTGATTAAAGATGCATTGGCCAAGGTGTTGGTTGAGTTTTATCCATTCCAAGGACGTTGTACCGTGGGATCAGATGAAAAAATTCTGGTGAAATGCTCAGGAGAAGGTGTACCGTTTGTTGAAGCATATGTCGATACGGTGATCGAAATTCTTGGCCACATTTCGATCCTTGATTCGGTGAATTTAATGAAGCTTATTCATCCAAGATTTGAATTGACTGCAGCTTTAATATTGAGTTTCCTAAGATTGAGTTTCCTCATCATGAATTTGCACAAGTAGAAGAAGAAGAAATTGAGAAACTGGTGCACTGGTCCTTTTGCTTCCATCCTCGAGTACTGTAAAGTACTGATTCAACTGAAATCAATTGCTACTAATGATTCTTTGAGAAGGCGCCCGACAAGCTTTGAATTGACTGCAGCTTTAATATGGCGTTATCGAACAAAGGCATCTCAAATAAAACCAGATCAAAAAGTTAAGCTTATTCTTGTCGTAAACCTGCGGAATAAACTCAATGGGTTGCTTCCCAGAGGGTACTTCGGTAACGGCTTCAGCACTCCATGTTGCCATTGCAATGCAGGCGATTTACTTAGTAAACCTCTATCATTTGCAGTTGATTTGTTGCAAGAGACCATCGATTCAGTGACGGAAGCCTACGTTCGATCATCAGTTGATTATGTGGAATTAAGAAGACATGCATTTTCAACTTAAAGATACTTGCTATGTCAGTAAGGTGGCTAGACTGCCTATATATGTTGCTGATTTTGATTGGGGAAATCCTATACAAGTGGCACCTGCATCAATGGTATTTGATGTAGTTGATTACCTTTCTCAGGGGAAGGACAGTGATGATTTCACTGTGTCCTTGTCACTTCCGGCTTCTTTGAAGATTTTTCAAAAGTTAATCCAATCAGAATTATCACTTCATTAAGAGATATTAAACGACCCAATGTTACATGCCTTCTTTGAGGGGCCGTTTATAATATTTCTCCTCTTTATATTTTACTTCGAACGTCATGCTATTGAAATAAATGCACAACAAGAAATATAAAGCCTTATATCAATATCATATATATTTTTTTTCATCTTTCTATATGTTGTTAATGAAATATTTAGTTAGTTTGTAAAATATTGCAAGTGTTAGTTGTTGGATATCGTGAAGACTGTCCGGAGGGTCCGGTCAACCGGGGCACTACAGAGCCCCAAAAACAGGATAGTGGTTTGGAGCGGTCGGAGGAGTGATCGATTGGTGTCCTCTCCAGTTGACTGTCCGCCGCAGGTCAAGTTAAATCCGACCCGTCGAGTCTTATCATATATATTTAGTAGTTTTCCCTTTCCCTTTATGATTAGTGCATGAAAGCGAAAGAAAAACAAACTAAGAGAGGGTTAGGATTGTTCAGAAAGTCTCTCAAAGATTGTAATACTTCAAGAAAGTTATAGTGGATTTCTGGTGCGCTCCGTGGACAAAAGCAAGATCATCAAACCACATTAAATCTGTATGTTCTTTTATTTTCAGTCTTTCATTTTATTTGCTTTACATGTTCTCTTGATTCATCGAATCTCAAGATCTGGGAACTCTTGACAAGTTTATTAGATTGATCTACGCGAGTTTGGATTGATCTAATCCCAACAAGTGGTATCAAAGCTTTGGTTTTGTGACCACTGACACAGAAAGTGTTTGACGAAATCCTTGTGAAAGTCTTTCGTCTGTTGGATCCGTTGTAAATTAGGTGTTTAACGAAATTCCTATGAAAGATTTTTCGTCAGTTTTGATTCGAGTGGGAGCAATGACTTCAGAGAAAGAATCAAGTAAAGGAATCGAGAAGTTTGATTGTTCAAACTTCAAGTACGGGAAGATGCAGTTAGAGGATTACCTCTACCAGAAGGTATGTACCTACCATTAGGTTTAATGCCTTCAAATATGAAGAATGAAGAATGGGAGGTGCTTGACAGAAAAGAACTTTGCACCATAAGGTTGACACTATCGAAGTCTGATGCATTCAATATTAAGGGTGAGAACACTACAACCTCCCTTATGGCATTTCTCTCTGCCATGTATGGATAGTCATCTGCAGCAAACAAGGTGCACTTGATAAAGAAGTTCAATCTGAAGATGGCTGAAGATGCGAATTTTAGAGAACATCTAAACAAATTCAATAAAATTGTCGACTAGTTAACAACAGTTGAAATCGAATTAAAGAATGAGATTCGAGCATTGTTGGTTCTTAGTCAGTTGTCTAAGAACTAGAATAGCATGGTTACTGATATCAGTAGCTCTGCTGAGAAGACAGTAATGCAGTTTGACGATGTGGTCAGTATGAACATGACTGAAGATATCCGAACGCAATCAGATGATACTTCCACTTCACGATTTGTATTAAATATGGAGAGCAGGGGTAGAAACTCCAAGAAGGGTTCAGATCATGGAAGGTCCAAGTCCAACAATCATAGATCGAAATCTGGATCCAAGAACATTGAATGTTAGAACTACGATAAAAAAGGCTACTTTAAAAATCAGTACAAAGCTCCAAAGAAAGAGAAGGAAACAGAGAAGAAGCCTGAGGCAAATGTCGTTTCTGAAGAATCGGATGATTCTTTGATATGCTCTTTGAAGAACAAAGCAGACTCATGAGTGCTAGATTTCAAACCATCTTTTCATGCTATTTAAAGCAGAGAATCTTTTGTAAGTTATGTATCTGGTAACCTGGGGAAGGTGTATCTTGGTGATGATCAACCATGCGATGTGGTTGGCAAAGGTAATGCAGATCAAGCTAAATGGGTCTGTATGGAAATTGAAGGATGTGAGACCCATCCCTGATTTGAGGAAGAATCTGATCTTAGTGGGGCAGTTGGAAAATGAAGGTTATGTCACAACCTTTAATGGCGATACCTGGAAGGTCTCTAAAGTCTTAATGATCATTGCATGTGGAAAGATGAATGGCACTCTCTACACGACGATTAATGCACATGGGTCAATTGTTGTTGCAGATTGTAAGGAGGATCCAAACTTATAACACCAGAGGCTAGGACATATGAGCGAGAAACGACTTAAGGTTACGCAGCCCAAAGGGAAACTATCTGGGCTTCAATCAGTTGATGTGGACTTGTGCGAAAGCTGCATCTTCGGGAAGCAGAAAATGGTGAGTTTCAAAAAACATGGCAAAGCAAGAGAGGATAGAGCTTGCTCACATTGATGTCTGGGGACCAGCAATAGTCTCATCCATTGGCGATAAGTCTTATTTCGTGACTTTTATTGATAATCACTCTGGTGTGGGTGTACTTCTTGAGACAGAAATCTGAGGTATACGAGACATTCAAGAAGAGGAAAGCCATGGTGGAGAATGAGACAGGCTTGAGAATCAAGAAGCTGAGATCCGACAATGGTGGTGAATTTGAAGACACTAGATCCAAGAATTATGTTACGAGAATGGAATCAGATTGAAGAAGTCATTTGCCAAGAACTCCACAACAGAATGATTTGTGGGTTAAGCAAGGAAAGAAGGCTTAACATTAAAAAGCCCAAATGGTTTAATGAGGGCCTCCTTGCTAAAAGGCATGGGAGCTCACTGTTAGGAATAAATCCTTATGGTTTAAACTGATGAAAGCTAAGTATCTCTAGCACTCTTCTACAAGAACAGAGAAGAAGACTAAACTTTTCAACCTTTCTTTTCTCAGTGCTTCGTTTGTATTGTGTATCAACATTTAAATAATCCAACTATTCGTTGGATTACATCTATCTACAGCACAAGAGATTTCCTAGAAACTAGGATGTGATTACAAGATTCAAAAGGTAGAGGGATTCCTATAAACTAGGAGATGGGTGCACATTCAAACTGGAATTACACTATTTAGATAACCTTATCCGTTAGTATGTCCCCTCAAGCAAAACTGGGAATCAACCAGTTGAAGCTTGTTACGAAGAGAAAGAAATCTGCGACCAGTCAAAGCCTTTGTGAAGATATCAGCAACTTGATCAATGGTGGAGATAAATCGAACATCCAAATTTTTTTGTCGCAACTTTATCGCGAACAAAGTGAAAGTCAAATTCTACATGCTTTGTGCGAGCATGAAAAATTGAATTAGCAGTGAGATAAGTTGCACCAAGATTGTCACATCATAAAACTGGAGGAGAGGACAGATAAACTCCAAGTTCTTGAAATAACGATTGAATCCATGCAACTTCAGATGTGGCATTAGCCAATGCTTTGTACTCAGCCTTTGTGTTGGACCTAGCAACAGTTTTTTGTTTATTAGAGGTCCATGAAATAAGATTGGATCCAAAAAAGATACAGTAACCACCAATCGACTTGCGATCATCTGGAAAACCGTCCCAGTCAGCATCTGAAAAACAATGCAAATTGAGAGAAGCAATTTTACGAAGAAGGACCCCATATGTGATTGTGTTCTTGAGATATCGCAATATCCTTTTTACTGGAGTCCAATGATCATCTATAGATCTGTGCATAAACTGGCAGACCTTGTTGACAAAAAGTACTAAATATGGTCTGGTGAGGGAGAGATATTGAAGTGCTCCCACAATACTGCGATATTCAGAAGGATCCGATAGAGGTTGACCTTGGAAACGAGACAATTGAGTGCCAACGGCCATATGAGATGTACAAGGTTTAGCTGCATCCATCTTTGTTCTCTGAAGAAGATCAAACACATACTTGAACAGATCCAAGAAAAGACCATCAAGCATAGGGGAGGCATGAACACCAAGAAAATAATGAAGAGGCCCTAGATCTTTGAGAGCAAACTCCTGTTGTAATTGAGACACTATATTTGAAAGAAATAAATGATCATTGCATGTGAAGATAATGTCATCAACATATACCAGAAACTAGGTCACAATAGAATGATCACGAAAAATAAATAAGCACGTGTCTGATTTTGAGTTTAGAAAGCCAAGTGCAAGCAATGAAGACTTCAAACAATGATACCATACCCTTGGAGCCTGTTTAAGTCCACAAATAGCTTTCTTTAACTTGCAGACATAATCAGGAAACTGTGGATCAAAAAAGCCTGGTGGCTAACTCATGTAAACAGTTTCTTCAAGATGACCATGAAGACACACATTTGAGACGTCAAATTGCCGAATATGCCACCCTTTACAAACTGCAAGGGAAAGAATAGTTCTAATAGTGTCCGGTTTAGCCACAGGACTGAAGGTCTCACCATAGTCTAAACCATGCTGTTGAGAATATCCTTTAGCAACCAGATGAGCCTTGTAGCGATCAATACTGCCATCAAATTTTTGTTTCAACTTGAAAACCCACTTACACCCCACAATGTGCACCTCAGGTGTGCATTTCACAAGTTGCCGAGTACCATTTTTGATGAGTGCAATAAGCTCATCAATCATTGCAGCTCTCCAGTTTAGATCTCGATTTGCTTGAGTAAAACAAGTAGGTTCAAAAGATGATAGTGCACGTACAAGAGCATAACGAAGTGGATGCCTGGTGGTGCACAAAACTCGTGGCTTCCTTGTACCATCCATAGATCTAGTAACCATTGAATGCAGAGAAATTGAATGGGCAAGCTTAGTGGGGCGTTGGAGCTGTTTTGAATGAATAGGAGAGTGATGGATGTTTGTCGCGTTTTCCGTAGAAGTAGGAGTTGTGTGACTTTGATTTTGATTTGAATAAGAAGGAGAGTGATAAATGCTTGCCACATGTGGAGCATAAGTAGGAGAGGTTGGTTGAGAAAGGTCAATCACCAAATTGATAGATGATTTATCCTTAATTGTAGGAGAGAGATTAGGATTAAGATTGGAGAAGAGGAAGGTACGAAGGAACTAGAAGATCCCAAAATAGATGGATGTAAAGTTGGTTCGTTGGGATGATGAGAATGAAGGACACGTTGGCTTGTAGAAGGAGAGTTTATAGGAGATAAAAGGGGTGCAAGGGACCTACATTCAATGTGAGAGGATGGCATACATGAGCTTTTGGAAGGAGAAAAAGTAAGAGTTAGATTCCCACAAGTTATTGCCATACGTGAGTTGTGAGGAGGAGAGATTAAAGGAGAAAAATTAGGATCTAGATTCTCACAAGTTGATGCCATACGTGGATTGTTGGAAGTAGAATTTGAAGGAGAAAAAATAGAAGCTAGAGTCCCACAAGTTGGTGAAGTGTTGAAATTGTGAAGAAGAGGATAAGAAGGCTTATGTGACAACAAGGATGACCGGAACTGATTTGGTACAAGTAAGCTTGCACGAGCATGTGTAGATCTATGAATTCTTGTATTGCTCTTTGATTGCTGTTCTGAAGAACAAATATCTGAAAAACGATAAAAGTTTTCATTAAAAACAACATGACGAGATAATATAAAGACGTTCTGTTTGTAAATCAAGACACTTGTATCCTTTATGAGAACCATTGTAACCCATAAACACACATCTTTTAGATCGAAACTGAAATTTGTTAGAATTATACAATCTCAAACAAGGATAGCAGGCACAACCAAAAACCTTCAACTGAGAATAATAGGGTGAAGTGCCAAACAGCTACTGATAAGGACTCTTCCCTTGAATTGTGAGAGTGGGTAGTCGATTAATAAGAAAAACAGCTGTATGAAATGCTTCCTCCCAATACCGAAGAAGCATTAACAAGTAAAGTGAGACCAGTATCCACAATATGCATGTGCTTCTGTTCTACTTTCCCATTTTGTTCGAGTGTGTGGGCATGAAACTCTACGATGAATACCCTAAGTAAGAAGATAAAACTGAATCTTTCTATATTCTCCACCCCAGTCAGATTGAAAGGCCTCTATTTTTGCATCAAATAGATTCTCAACATGTCTTTTAAAATGGAGAAAAACACTCATCACATCAGATTTTTTTAGATAGGGGATAAATCCATATAAATTTGGAAAAGTCATCTACAAAGTGAACATAATAACGAGAACCATGAGTTGACAAGATCGGGGCTGGTCCCCATACATCAGAATGAATCAACTCTAAAGGACTAGTAGACTTAGAACTAGACAAAGGAAAAGGAAGTCTATGACATTTTCCAAATTGACATGGTGAACACAAATTAAAATCCTTATTAGAAATAGGAAGTTGGTTCTTGGAAATAATCTGTTGAACTGACGAGATGAGGGATGCCCAAGTCGACTATGCCACACATTTGTAGAAGCTCTCTCACCAACAAATGCACAAAACTGAGTAGAAGAAGAGGCCATCTTTGCAACTGGGAATTGGTACAATCCATCTTTAAGCCATCCTTTGAGAAGAGGTTTCTCCGGTTATGGATCCTTAACCACACAGCCAAAACCATTAAATTCCATAATAACATTATTCGTTGCGGTGAATCGACTGACAGATAGAAGATTTTTAGTAATTTGTGGAACATGAGGAACATCAAATAACCGAAACTCAGCATTCTTTGAAGATAAGATAGATGAACCAGTATGGTCAATGGACAAACCTGTGCCATTACCCACACGAACTTGGTCAGGTTCATTATAATCACTGTGAATGGAGAGATTCCCCAAATCATATGTAATATGATTTGTAGCACCACTGTCAGGATACCAATTTGGATCAAAAGGAGGTGAAGAATCTATCATAGTTGTAAAAGCTGCATGAGAATCAGCATGATAAGAGTGATTGAAATGTTGATAGCGTGTAAGAGCAGAATGACCAGGAGTATGACAAAGTTGACAAATGAGACGTTGATTAGAACGATCTGAAAAGGAATTCTGGCCTTGACGTTGATGAGTGGAACGACCATTACCACGCCCACCAAAGTTTTGTGATCGTCCACGACCATTATCTCTACCAGATCCTCGTCCATTACCACGACCATTTGTTGAAAAAGAAGAGACATTGCGAGTAGTAATGTTTGCAGAAGCAAGGGTTGGATCGAGAAGAATAAATTGATGCTGCTCCAAACAAAATTTCATGATTGCATAAAAGATCATGTAGGAGATATGTGCCAAGAGATTCAGTAAGAGTAGTCATGGTAATGACAAACAATTTATATTCCGGTTCTAAACCTCCCAGGATATAGAGAATAAAATCCTCCTCAGAAATACTTTTGCCTACAGCTGATAAATTACCAGCAATTCCCTTAGCTTTGTTCAAATAATCAGTCATGGAAAGGGAACCTTTCTTTAACGTCTATAATTGTAAACGTAGTTGCATGACTCTTGCTCTAGAATGAGATGAGAACATGCGTTCTAAACTTAGCCAAACATCTGTTGCAGTAGACAAGCCAACAACTTGTGCAAGAGCACTCTCACTTAGAGAGGATAGGAGCCAACTAAGAATAAGTTGGACATGTTTGTGCCAATGAACAAAGGATGGGTTGATATCCAAAGATTGTTCACCATTTTCATGTGAAAGAAATTGAGGACAAGGGAATTCACCAGTCACAAGACTCATGAGGTCATATAAACGAAAAATTGGTAAAAATTGGGAACGCTAACGAAGGTAGTTATTTCTATCAAGTTTTAAAGAAATAAAGTGGTGAATATTACGCATATGAGGAAGAGTTGAAGATGAAAGAGGCTCTACTGATACTCCTGCAGTAGATGAAGACTCCAATGCTATTTTTATTTTAATTGACCTTGGTCTTTTTGAGCTCTGATACCATACAAAAACAGAGAAGACAACTTTTCAACCTTTCTTTTCTCAATGGTTTGTTTGTATTGTGTATCAACATTAAAATACTCGAACTATTTGTTGGATTACATCTATTTACAGCACAAAAGATTTCCTAGAAACTAGAATGTGGTTACAAGATTCTAAAGGTAAAGGGATTCCTAAATACTAGGAGATGGGTGTACATTCAAACTGGAATTAAACTATTTAGATAACCTTATCCATTAGTTCTTTTCTTAATGTTAAGAGCAAACCCTTGGACTCCCATTCTTGGAAGTCTCTTTGCAGATTGAAAGATACCATACTTGTCGAGATTGGTTGACTAGTGGCTAATGGCCTAAATATCAACATTTCGAATACTGAATGGATCGCCTCTCATACATCTGCTTTCCCTATCCCTGATCACCTTAAACTGATTAAGGTAGCCGAGCTCATCGACCAGGACTCATGTGGGACCGTAACAAGATTAGGGCAATCTGAGCTGATCATATGATTGAGTTGATTTGTGTAATCCCAATCTGTTCACATAAGTATGGTGATAGAGTTGTTTGGGCCCTAACGATCGAATGGTATTTCCTCAATGGCCTCAGCTTACTACCTGATCATAAGTACTGCTGTACTTGGTCCTACTAATTCGGTGTGGCTAAAGATCTGGCACACCCCTTGTCCCCAAAAGATAAAGCCCTTTGTTTGGAAGGGCTGCCAAAGAGACATTACAACCAATGATATTCTTCAAAGGGTTGGTGTGCCTCTGAAGAATGCCCCCTCTGCCATGAATCTATTGAGAGCATTGAGTATATTTTCTTAAATTGCCCCTTTGCCAGGACTTGCTGGTTCGTTTTTACAGGTGGACAATTGCACAATATCAATCAAGCTAACAACATCAAGGAGTTCATATCTGAGGCCTTCATCCTTCACAATGAAGGAGTCCCTCCTTCCATCTCTAATCTTCCAGCACTTATCTTCAATTTCTTATGGATGATTTGGAATACTCGCAATCGCTGTATATTTGATGGTGTTACCTTCAGTTGATAAAGCTCTCACTACCCTTTCTTTATTGCAACAGGACACAGATCAAATTATTCATAATGGTAAGTTGGCCAAGGATCAGGATACAAAGGTTACCAAGGTTACCATTTACGTCAAATGGAGCTTTCCACCAGCGACATTCACTAAGCATAATTTCGTTGGAGTTCACGAAGGATCATCTGGGCTTTCGGGTGCTGAAGGATTATGCCGAAACGACAATGGAAGATTATGTTTGATTTCCTGTGATCCGGATCACAAGGAGGATGAAATAAGATATTCGGTGTTCAACAGTAAAGTCCCAACCTGCAGACGCTAAAATGCACTGAATGAACCATTGTTTACCAAACTACCATTCTCTCTAAACAATAAAAGCATAAATCCTTACGTAATTTTAGGATTTCGATCAGAATCTAATTGTAAAACGATTCAAGGCACGAAAAAAGAAGAGATAAGCAACAAGGACTAATAACTGCGTAAATTAGCAACGAAAAAAAAAAAAAAAAAAAAACTTAAAATTACATGAACATTGAAGCTTGAGAAATTATCACCATTAGAGATCCACCAAAACGTTTACAAGCACACGAAGGAGAACAAGAAGAATGGCATTAACTAAATCCCTGGCTAACTACATCACCATCGAGGCTACATTGCGCAGAGGAGTCCGCCGTTCACAGACATCAACCACCGAAGCCGTAGAGAGTCCTACCCTGACGCTTGAGGGCATAGACGACGTCCATTGCCGTAACAGTTTTCCGACGAGCGTGCTCGGTGTAGGTGACGGCGTCACGGATGACGTTCTCCAAGAAGATCTTGAGAACCCCACGAGTCTCCTCATAGATGAGACCGCTGATCCGCTTGACTCCTCCACGGCGAGCTAACCGCCTGATCGCCGGCTTCGTGATGCCCTGAATGTTGTCCCTCAAAACTTTCCGGTGACGCTTCGCACCTCCTTTGCCCAAACCTTTACCACCCTTTCCACGACCCGACATTGTATTATGTTGAAGGAAATTCGAGAGAGGGATTAATGGACAAAAGCTGTTATTGATTAGAGAGAGAGAGAGAGAGAGGGTATATATAGATTGGTGGTTTTTCGTTTTTGAAATTCTGAAATTTCAAATTTTTAGGTTGGCGCGGTTTTGACTTGGAGTCGTCGATCCGCCTGAGCGGTGTTTGTGGCGGTTCAATTAGGAATGGACGGTTGCTGTTTGATGGTGAAGTATGGAGGGGATCGCTGACATGGAATGGTTTATTATGGTTACATTAAAAAAAAAAAGTCAATTTCAGGAACACTTCCCTTTAGGCATCCACTAATTACAAAGACTTCCCTCCGTCTTTCTAAAATAATACGTTGCTCCTACAAGCTTGAAGGAAGGTTACAATCACTTCTCCTCCCTCACAATGCTGATTTAACATATATTTGCATCCCTTTGATAAAATTATCACTCCGAAGTTTTAAGTAGCTATAAGATAAATTTGTCTTAATTTCTTTTCATTTTCTTCCATTTATATCCTTCAAGATATATTTTTGTTATAATATAAATTATTTTTATATTAATAACTATTAAATCTTTCAACTAAACTATTTAAGTAAAAGATAACAAAACGTTGACTTTAAAAGATGTCTTTTTGATAAGAGAAGAATTGTTATTTTAGAAAGGTGAATAAAGGTCTCTAATAATGCATACCCTAAGGCGGACAGCATTTTTTCTAGTCCTAAAATGGTGGACCATCAGTTGAAGCATGCGTATATGAATGTCACACACTCAAATGATTTTGTCTTTAGTGATGAGGTGGGGAACAGCTGAATGTGTGTGGGGTGTCAACGGTTCGGTTTAATTCGGTTTAGTGTTCAAACCTAAACCAAACTGATTTTTAAGTAACCAAATCGATTATTTTTTACTAACCCTAAACCGAACCGAAATAACCGATTGAGGATACAGAGAGAGAGAGTAGTGGCAGGGCACCAAGAGCGTTCGGCCATCCTCTGCTCCACTGCGGGATGACCGACACGTGTTCACTATGTCTGCGCACGCGAGAGGTACGTGAACGTTAACTGTATTTCATCCGTTCACTTTTTTAGATTAAAAAAAATAAAGTAAAAACGACGTCTTCTCTCTCTCTCTCTCTCTCTCTCTCTCTCTCTCTCTCTCCAGGACAACGACGACAGTCAGTACAGACCCCCTTTTTCACCCACAGATAGACCTCCCCGAAACAGACATTTCATTAACGAGGACCCCCACACCACTCTTCTCCTTCTTCCTGTTCGCCGGACCATCACCCATCACCACCCATTGCCGCACGCCGGACCATCACGCCCATCACCTCTTGCCACACGCCAGACCATCACCACGGATGCTGCTGCGGCAGACTCTCTTTCTCATTTTCTTCCCACCACCCTTCTCTCCCTTTATTCCTCTCTCTACTGTAAACCTCCACCCTTCTCTCTCTATTTCTCTCTTTCTCTCTCTACTACAAACCTACACCCTTCTCTCTCTTTCTCTCTCTCTTTACCGTAGGACCCCCAACCACCCTTCTCTCTCTTTTTCTTTCTCTACAGTAACCCCCTCACCCTCCCTTCTCTCTCTATTCCCCCTCTTTCTCTCTCTACCGTAAGCCCCCATCCTTTTCTCTTTCTCTCTACGATAGGCCACCAACCATCATTCTCTCTCTACAGTAATCCCTCACCCCTTCTCTCTCTATTCCTCTCTTTCTCTCTCTCTCTACCATAAGCCCCCATCCTTCTCTCTACCATAGGCCTTTGTAGTGGGTGTTTTTGTGAATAGTCACCAAGAGTAGAATTACTGACCGACGGGAACTTAAATCAACGAGTGACCGTATCACATCTCTAGAAGAACCAAAGAGTCAAACTGGTGGACCGTTTAACACCGGTCGAACCAGGCTAAGGGAGCTAGTGGGTCAAGGTGTTGGAACTTGTCCAACCCCTAGGGCTCTAATTGAGATTA
>JAUPMG010271647.1:0-19280 GCA_031762675.1 Pachysandra terminalis
TAAATAAAAATTAAAAAAAAAAAAAATATATATATATATATATATACATACATCTTGTAAATAGGTTAGACTTTAGAGTGTCTATTTTGTCTTACAATAATTTTTATTTGAAAATATTACATTCAATCCCCAAAATTTTATCAAATAACTTAAAATATCTATTATATATCCAACAGTTATTCATTTCAAAAATAACACATATAATCCCCTAGACCTGAAATTACTAGACCCAAATTTGTTCATTTTTCTAGCTTAGCAATTAGTTAAAAAAAATTGTTTTAATAAAACTATGCAAGTCAAAGAGTCCAAGGCGTTTTGCCTTCTTATCTTTCCGTTTTTTAATAACAACAATGATGACAATGATAATAACAGTAATAACAATAATAATAATAATAATAATAATAATAATAATAATAATTGATACTATAAAGGGAGAGAGCGTATCGTAAAGCATGCCAACAATCTACATTGCTTTTACAAAAAACCCTTAAATAGCAACTTACTTGAAAAATAATTGAGGGCATATTTGTACTTTAACTCTCAAAAGAAAATCCAGCAGCTTTGTTTGGTATATCACTCACGATTCTCTCTTCCCCACAACTATTTCAGTGTGAAACGGTTCCTACAAATCAGGTGAAGATCTATTAGTGATTATCTTCTTCCCTTTTCTCCTACAAATTAGGTGTTGATCTATTAGTTCTTCTCTTCTTCTGTCTTCTTCATTTCAATGCTGCTTGCCTCTTGGAATCGCAGAAGAACTACATTGTCTTCGAAGAACATGACATCTTTTATTAAAGGTGTGCTTTGTTATTCTCAGATATTTTGCTAAAACAATATATTTTAAAAAAGGGATTCTTATCATCCATAGAAATGTTTACTTGGAGTTCTACACTCTAAATGAACGGGTGGGAAAGAAAGAAATAAAGAAGAATAAATGGTTGTTTAAATTATTCTTCTTTAAAAACAAAATTAAGAAAAAACTGAATGGTGTAAATTATCTTCTTCCCGGTTGTTTAAATTATTCTTCATCAGAATGTTTTCTTATCACCAAAATTTAAATTGGTAGTAATTACAAAATAATTGTAGAATCTTTTCTTTTAAAAAATTCTTCGATTACCCCCATAAACTACATGTCACAATTGAACTAAATTGTCAAGTTTTTTCTTTTAAAATATATGACCATTTATATATTTATATACTATCAATACTATCTATCTACAATATAAAGGGAAAGGGAGGATCACAAAGTGTGTCAAGAGATTTTTAAAATTTTTCAAAATGTAAGCTTTAGTATGATAAAGTATTTAATATAGTTAGGGATATATTGTCTATTGGTTTATTTAGGAGACGACGGTTAAGTTTTCAAATGGTGTGGCAAAAAAACACTAACACGTTCTAGATATTTATCAATGTGCAGTACTGCACGAACCACCCGCTAGTTTTAGATAATCATTTATCATACAAATAAAAATTTATCAAATCACAAAACTAATAGCAAGACTGATAAAACAATGTACATAATCATAACTTTGGAATATATATCATAAATCTTATATGCTAACAAGAAATACGAAAATTAGCAAATTAAAATTATATAAAATATAGAATAAAATTAATTCTAATCTATAATAATTATTATTATTGTTAAATTTACTAGCGGGTGGCATGTGCAGTACTGCATGTTGATAAATATCTAGAACGTGTTAACCGTTTTTTTGCCACATCATTTTTTTACAATTGAAATGATGGGAACAGTTATTTTGAAAACTTAACCGTTGCTCCTAAAATAAAACAAAAGACAATATTATTCCTAATTATATTAAATAATTTATCATACTAAAGGTTACATTTTGAAATTTTTAAAAATTTCTTGTCATGCTTTGCAATACGCCCTTTTCCTTTATAGTATAGAAGATAGAAGATAGATACATATAGATATAGATATATATTCAAAAAAATAACTTTTAGTTTAATAGGGACATGCAGTGTTTCAGTTTATGGGGTAAACGAAGAACTTTTTAAAAGAAAAAATTTTGCAATCTTTGTGTAATTACTAACAACTTAAATTTTGACTATAAGAATTATCCACGTTCTGATTAAAATAATAAGAATAATTTTAAATATATATATATATATATATATATATATCTATATACACATTAGTAAAAAATTTAAATGTTAAAAATTAATTTAATTTAAGAAATATTCGACACGCAAATAAAATGAAAAAGAAAAAAAAATACTAATATTAAGAAATATTAGAAACTTTAATTAGTTTAAGATTGTTATATTAGATTTTCTTTTTATAAGATAATTGTTGTATTATTAGATTTTAGTTTAAGAAATATTAGTTAATTAATAATTAAGAAAAATAAAGACGAATAGAATCCTTATTACTTTGTAATTACTACAATAGGTAATAAGGGAAGCCCTCTTTGAGGAAATCTGCCCTCTGCGACATCTGGGCTATCCATCAAGATCAGTTCAATGATAAGGTTATAGAACGGCTAGAAGGTAAGACCATGCACCTTGACTATAGCTTCGCAATGACAAACTTGATCAAATGTGTAGGATAGGTGGGAGGTGGTGACACACAATGACCAATCCTGAAAGACCACTCTTTCGTCGAAGGATGCCTAACCGCCGCACCGATCATTAGGGGGGAGGGGACGAAATTCTAAACTAAATAAAAAAGAGTTTTTTTTATTCGAACAGCCCCGTGATCTTCAACCAATTATGTGCTGACCCAGAATACGATTAATCTGGCATGGGTTATGTGAGCCCCAAGTAGTTTACCAGACAAATTGATCTGTCAGGCATTCCCGGCCCACCAATAATTAGTAAAAATGTTAAATTTTAAAAATTAATTTAATTTAAGAAATATTAAACATACTAAAAATGAAAAAGAAATTAAAAAAAAAAAAAACCAACGTTAAGAAATATTACACATTAATTAGTCATTAATTAGTTTAAGATTTGCGTATCTTAGATTTTATTCGACACCAAATTTGTAGGAAAAAAGAGAAGAAGATAAGCAGTAATAGATCTTCACCTGATTTGTAGGAACTGTTTCAAACCGAAACAGTGGTGGGGAAGAGAGAATCGTGAGTGATATACCAAACAAAGCTGCTGGATTTTCTTTTTTGAGTTAAAAGTACACATACACCTTCAAAATTATTTTTCAAGTAAGTTGCTATTTAAGGGTTTTTTTTATAAAAGCAATATAGATTTTTGGCATGCTTTACGATACGCCCTCTCCCTTTATATTATAGATTTGCTAACAGTTTTATTTGGTTATTAAAAAAAAAAAATTTTCCTTTTTTACCGTCCATTTAATTTCTACTTTCTATATACACTTTGGCCCCCCCGAGAATAATTTTTTTTGGCTCCACCCCTGAGGAAGATTATGATGATTTAGTATCTGTCAGTACTGTCATTGTAGTATATGTTGGTAAACCAAAAGCCGGGACCAATTGATCAAATAAATATTTGTGGTAACTCAATTCAATACTAAGCAGCTTAAGGAAAAAATATAAGCGCATTTAATCATGTAAATATAGCAGATCAGAGGAACAACCAAGTCTCCAACAGCATATAAAGGTTACAAGTGCCACAAGAAAGATAGTAATTGTTCATCCTATTATCCAAAGTTTCATACCCATAAATGAAAACTAAATGCTAAATGCATCAGCAACACACTGCAAAGCATCATGTAAACTCTCCAACTGAAAACTTAAATAGATTAGACATGAAGCTGCAAACTAAGGCAGTATGTTGTGTTCATGCCTTCAACCTTAATTAATATATTGAACAATGCCTTGTACTGGCAATGATAAGCAAAAGGCCATTGAAAAAGAGACAAAAAGGAAGAGATGCCCACCTCCTGTTCAAGCTGGACTCTGTAAGGAATGGTAATGTTGCCTTTACTGCATGATCTAAAACTTGCAGCTTTTTCATTAGAATCGCTCACCTGAAAATTTGAAGGCTTTGTAAATCAACAAGGTAATAATCCCTTAAGATCCATGCTAAAATTACAGCAGTTGTAAGAGGTTAGAAGCAATTGCATCACTCTCGAAGAAGGAAACTTCTAGCCTCCAATCAATATACCATTATAAAGTTTAAACAGTTAACAGGAAAGTGAGAAAAGCGATGATCTAACATAAGCATTTTTTTTTGTCCGTTCCACAATGTTGGAGAGATGGTAAAACTTTAAGAAAATAACAATTTGGGTTATAGAACATTCAAAACTGCTATTTATCAATACCTACTAATACAATTTAAAGTTACAAAGTAAGAAAAATGCCAAAAAGATCTACCTTTATACAGGATATGAGAGATGCCTCCGGGAGACGAAGAAGAAGACAACTGATGAATGATGCAATTACCAGAAACTAATCATGAATTCAAACAACTAACAGACCTAGCCTTATACAGGATATGAGAGATGCCTCGGGAAAAAAAGAAGAGGATGATGACTGGAACAATTCCTAGCAACTAATCATCAATTCAAACAACTAACAGACCTAGCCACATACAGGATATGGGAGATGTCTCAGGAAACAAGGGGGGGTAGAAGAAGAAGAAGACTGATGAATGGATCGATTCTTAGAAACTAATCATGAATTCAAACAACTAATCTCCAATCAGTCTTCCCCAATTACTAACCCAACAATAATTACAAAGCTACCAAACTGACCTCTAACATGGAGGAGTTATCAGCCTGAAATTCCACATAATCAAACTGAATGTCTGGATCACAACCTCTCCCAACAGAAGGTGAGCATTTCGGGAGAGTGTCACTTCTGTAGAAAACAAAACAGAAACATAAAGAAAGTAAGAACGAAAGCAAATTTCCCCAAGGCCAGATCAAATAATGTTAAAGTCCTAACAGTAGTCGACAGATAATAAACACCAAAAAAACTAACAAGAAGAGCACAAGTACACCACTTACAACTTCACAGAGAATTGCATGACAGGTGAGTCACACATCTTGTGATCATGGGGTGTTACATTTAAACAAAGCATTCCAAAATTTCCCAATTGTCTTCTCTGCTGTGTCAAGAAATCACAAGCATGTAAGCTTGATTTTGAGTCCCCAACTACATAGATGACTGAAAACCATTGCTCAAAATAACTAGCAATCCCACATTCTTCAGTAGTGCTAAGAAGCTGCAGAACAACTAAATAAGAAAAATATGCTTCTATGATCAAAGAGTAATCTAAAGTGAGTTTTTGTGTATGCACCTGTGTTATGTGTTTATTTTTGAAAACTTCTTAATTAAGAACGAAAGTACAAAGGTCACCAAAACTAAGGGACAAGTTGTAAGATAGGATGAGATGTTGAACTAGGAAAAGAAAAATCACTATGACACCTGTGAGCAATAATAAAGCCTAGCAAGCTCATGAATGCACAGCTACCAGTCATTTTCAGTCCAAGTATAATATAATTACCCCTTCACTCAATACAAACTACTAAATCAAATTCATTTCAAACACAAGAGGGAAACACACACACACACACACACACAAACACAACAACAAAACAAAACCAAAATATCAAAATCCTTTTGATACCTTAATCAGTTGCAAAACTAATAAAATTCAATTTTAACATAAACAGTAACTGTCAGCTTCTGAAAGAAAAATGTTAATAAATAGGAAGAAGGAAAATTATAAAAAAAAAAAAAGGGGGGCGGGGGGGAATCAATCTCATCTGCTTCCATATTCTTCAAATTCAGCTCAGTTGGTTCATATACCAAGTAGCAAGCATAAGGTTACTTTCAATTTCAGGTTACCAATCAAAATAAAAAAGGAAACAGCAAATAATAAGAAAAAAATCAAACAATCCACAAGCAAAGCATCCTTGGGATGGAAGCATGTGATAAATCTCTTCATCAAAGAACAATCAAACAAACAAATTCATATGTGGGGCTCACATGAAACTAAAATCCCAATCCAATTATTTTTTCATGAATGAGATGTCATTTTACATCAGAGCACCAAAAAGTTAAAAAGAAAAAGTACTGTTAAGATTAAGACCCCCCTTATTCACGAGAAGGAAAAAAATAAAAGACCCAAAAGAAAGACAGATTCTTCGGATTGCAATAATAGCATGCTTGTCATAAACCCATCATAACAAAAGGAAAGTTACATAATAAGGGAAAATGTAGAAAGTGTTTTCCACAATCATACAGAAACTATAGGGGGCCCAAAGGAAGTAAACGGTATCTAAAGGACAGAACCTTACCAAACCAAAAACCAAAGCTTCTGCTCTACAGTGAATGTGAAAAAAACAACTTTTTTTTATTTTTTACAGTATAGACCAGAAAGCAGAATTAATCTACACTTTCTTCTCCAGAGTTAAATCCTTATTCCTCAGACCTTTCTCTCATAATAAGAGAAAGCCAAAGCCTCTGTACTTGAAAAATTCATTAATTTTCCTTACTTAAAAGCTACAAAAATTTCCAAAACCTTACTCAAATACAGTATGAAAAAGGGAAGCAATAAACAGAAAAATAAATGCAATAGATAGATAGATAGATAGACAGTGAGAAAGCGAGAGAGAGAGAGAGAGAGATAGATAGATAGACAGTGAGAAAGAGAGAGAGAGAGAGAGAGGGGGGGGGTGGAAGCAACACGAACAAAAAACACAAGTTTGGGTTCACATCTCTCTCTATCTCAGAAACAAAGCACACCCCATTTCCCTATAACCGCCAATATTCTCTAATCCGTTCAAAAAAAAAAATGGGAAAACCAAAGTTGTTGAAGATCAACCCCACAGAGCGAAAACAAAAACCCCATAAGAAAGAAAAAGAAAATACTACAAACCTGGAAACGCAAATCAATATCAAAAGAAGCTCGAGATCCTCCTTCCTTGTGGAGTGAAAGAGAATAATAACCAGAGAATGGAATTCAGATGCAGCTTTAGCTTACTCTTCAAAACATATTAAATCCGAAAAAAGGATTCAACTCCGCTGCTTTTTTTCTTAATAATACTAATAATATAAGGTGAGATATCGCCGTAGAATCCGCAGAGTCCAAAGATTTCAAACCCTTCTCTCTCATTTATCTATCCATCCGGCTTTCAAAATTCAAATCTAAGAATCCGAACAACTAACTAACCTACACAGATACAAACAACGTCCTTTGTACTCAAACCCCAACTGAGACTGCAGAGAGAGAGAGAGAGAGAGAGAGAGAGAGAGAGAACAGAGATTTTCGAATCCAAAACAAATAATAAATTAGGAGTAGAAAACAAGGAGAATCTGACACCAGTTCCAACCACCACAAAGAAAGAACTTAAATATTGTTTTTGACAAAATTACTAAAATAATGAGAAACAAGGGTTGCTTCTCTGTCTTCACACGAAGAACCAGTATCGAGCAAAGGATGCTTCAATCCCTTAACGACACTCGAAAAACTCCATTTTTTCAATTTTGTTTGATCAGAAGTCAGAACAGAATTAAAAAAATAAAAATAAATAAATAAATAAAAAAGAAGAAGAAGAATAAGAGAGAGAGAGAGAGAGAGAGGACCCCACAACCTTAAATCGATCTATTATGCAGAAAACAATGGCGTCCCATTTCCGGTGTCCTGAAATGGATCGACCGACCCCACGAGAAAGGCTTCCGACTCTCACTGTCTCAGAGAGAGAGAGACTTAAATTTGAATTCTCAAAGTTCGAGGCAGCCTTGGTAGGTTCCGCCAAAAGAAAAGATAAAGTAGGAAAGGGAATATTAACAATTCTAGGGGGTAAAATGGGTAATGTATGGGTCCTAACTCCTAACACCGGTTTGGATCTTAAATGGATGGACCCATGGCCATGTGAAGTGGGCCTCAGTACTCCCATCCATCCCCCCAGCAAAGCTTGTGTTCACCAGACAAAGCCTCTCTGCCTCCAAATTAGTTCAATTGTACGAGGAGGTTGTGTTCATTTATTCAGAGTAAAATCAAACTGTGATCAAATCAACTCTTTCTCAATAATCAATACAAGTAGATTCTTTTGAAGGATATCGATACAGTGGTGGGTTGACAGTTTCCATCAATAAATCATATGTTATATATTTATGTCGAGTGCCGGCATCTTCACGTCTTTTCGGTGTAATTATTGTTTTTTTTTTTTGGCGCAAGTATCTGAAATCAAGCATTTTTAAGGTTGATGAGTTTCAGAACTTAAAGTATCGACATGACAGTTTCATGCTAGTCCAGCTCAAATTGTGAGAGAAACAGGCCCGATAGAAATTCCACTTAACAAGAGCCTAGCAATGGGACTTTGGGGTGGGTGTCCCCGGACAAACTTGTTCGGATCCCCCAACCAAAGGGTTCAGATTGGGCTCTAGACTTCCCTAAAACAAGAGGATTCCTTCACTTCCGCAATTTGGTAATGTTTAGGGCTATTTTTAGCGGTTTCTTTCTTTACAAAACGAGTTTTATTTATTAGGAGAGGATTCTCTCCGAGTTAAACCCTGCATGGGTTCCTTATGGTGTGAAACATCAACGAAGGTAAAATTATAATATTGCCCTCACCTAATGTACTTTTATTGTTTCACACCACAAGAATCCCACACAAGGCTTACACCAAAAAGGATCCGCCCCAATTTTATTATGCCATGCTTTTCCTATATCCAACTATTCGTTGGTTATGCCGAGAATACTGGTTTGATCCAAAACTGTCTAAACCCACAAGTATCATCTGGGCAATGACATGGGTGTTGACATGGCAAAAAATACTACCATGTCATCGCCCTGATGTTGTGGCATGGTTTTCAAAATGACCATCAAATCCACTTTGCATACTTAAAGATTCAAATTATCAACTCGTCAATCAAGTGTATCGGGTTCTCATGCTATGAAAATGGTTACAAGGTACTTTTCTACCATGTGGGACCCACTCGATTTTGGGATTGTGAAGAAAACCAATAAGGTGTTTAGGGTTCGAACCAGTTACAAATCAAAAGTTGAGTTCTTCCTGAGTTTATACCGAAGTTTGTACAGCCCAAAAAGCCCAGTCTAGACTGATGTTTATAAAACCTACTATCTCTCTCTCTCTCTCTCTCTCTCTCTCTCTCTCTCTCTCTCTCTCTCTCTCTCTCTCTATATATATATATATATATATAGAAGAAGCTCATGTTTTTGTGAAGGTAATATAACATGATTGATATTAGAGGTGGCAATGGGTCGGGCAGGGCTGGGTCGGGTAAAGCTCTACTTGTTTATAAACGAATTGAATCCGTTAACCTGTTTAAAATTTATTTATTTAATTAATTATTTATTATTATTTTTTTAATTTTAAATTAATATAATAAAAAATAATAGTAAACGGGTCACACGGGTTTTTGGGTTGAGTCGAAAAAATCTCAACCCGAACCTAACCCATTTAATAAACGAATCGACCCTAACCCATTTGGTCGGGTCGGGTCGATTGCGGATTGGGTCATGTTTTGCCAGCTCTAATTGATATTTTCTTTTCTTTTTTTAACCTTTTCATTTATTAAGCTGGCTTGAACTCAGTTGGGGCCACTCAGGATTCGGACTAAGGATGCGTTTATCTGGCTTATATAAGTGTTTATTTCAATTTAAAGATTATTAAAGTACTTTTTAAAATTAAAAGTGTGTTTAGTAGCCTAATGAGCAAGTTTTTACCCAACTTTAGTACATAAGGAGAAGTTGTTGAGAACAACTTCTCTTATCACTGATGATGTAAGCTATTTTTAATCTTTAGTAATAGTTTCACAATACCTATTTTACCCCCAAACTTGCATAAGCACTTAAATAAATGTTATTTCTAAATTTTAATAATATCCCTAAACTTTCATAAACACTTAAATAAATGTATTTATCAAACGTTATTTTCTTCAAGTAAATAGTTTATTGTTGATGTGGATAAGTGCTCCCATTGAACCGCTTATCCAATGAGTGCTTATCAAAAACACACGCCAAGTCAAACGCTGCCCAACTCATTTTAGTTTGGACTGAGCCCAAACTGAGTAAAACACGACGACTCAACCCATTTAAATATTTTTTTTCTTAGGAAATGATGTTTTAGGTTGCGTTTTGCTCAATTTGTGCTTATGGATAAGCACACATTGGATAAGTTGCTCAATAAAAACGCTTATCCACAACAACAATAAACTGTTTATTCAAAAAAAATAACGTTTGGTAAATACATTTATGTAAGTGCTTATAAAAGTTTAGGGATAAAATAGGTATTATAAAAATATTATTAAAGTTTAGAAATAACATTTATTTAAGTGCTTATTAAAATTTAGGGATAAAATAGATATTTTAAAAATATTACTACAGTTGTGAAATAGATTAATGAATAAGAGCTAGGAAGAATCTGCTCTCGTGGGTAGCCTTCCTCTCGTGCTTATTGGTAAGCAATTACCCATAAGCACTACCAAAAACGTATTTATTTTTTAAAAGTACTTATATAAGCTATAAGCTAAAAATGTATTTATTTTTTAAAAGTACTTATATAAGCTATAAGCTGCAATAAATACTTATAGAAGCTGGGCCACACGTACGTAGCCTTGGCATTTTAGGTATTGTACCATGAGTTCAAAAGCTAAGCAGAAAGACTACAGTAACCATTGGATTGGTTTCAACTTCCAAGCAGAAGTCAAGTTGTTCTGCTCTTGGGCGTCTAAAGGTAGATTGAGCTCCATGGCGAAGCTAGGTCACTCAATCAAAGTTGATTGATCTGTTTTTTTTGTTTTTCTTCAGAGGAAATGGAAATGGAAATGGAAGGGGAGACGATGAAGAGGATCTTCATTGGAGGATTGGGGGAGAGCGTAACAGCTGATGATATCCGCAAGACCTTCTCGTCTCTGGGTACAGTGGAAGGAGTCGATATTATTAGGAATAATGGACGCAGCTTTGCTTACATTGACTTCGTACCCTCCTCTGATAAATCTATTCCCAAGCTCTTCAGCACGGTCAGCTTCCTGTGTGTGTGTGTGTGTGAGACTTCTTTTATTCTCGTATGATAATTGATTTCTTTATTAGATATGCATAAAATCCTAATGCATGGACAGATCATGAAGTCTTCGACAGATAATTCTAATTGCACTCAAAATCCTTTTCACTCAAGCTACATGCTAAGTAATCCTAAATCACCTGATTACAATTGTGTACTGTGTAGGGAAGGGAATCAACAAATAACTGAAGTTCATCAATGGAGGCCTTAGAATTAATCTGAGTTATTTATTAATCTTAAGTAAAGCTTTAATTAGTGTAATGGAACATTGTCTAGTGATTCCACATCAAGTTTTCTTTTATCGAAAAGAAGGATGAAACTGAATTGCGTTCTGGCTTTCTCTCTCTACTATATATATGTATATATATGCGCGTGTGTGTGTGTGTGTGTATTGGCATTCATTATTTGGTTGTAAGCTATGATCTTTATTTTTCTTGTAGTAGCTATTTCGGCTTTATGCGTACTTTATTTCTTGTTTTTGATCATTAACAAAAAAATTCAGTCACCTGGCATCACATTAGTAAGGTCTAGGTGATGCCTAACCTTGTGATTCTCATTGCCCAAACATCATCTGAACACTTTGGACCTCATGATATTCTATTTTATATCTCCTCAAATGGACTAAAGCAATGGGTGCCCTGAAATCCACCACAACATTTTACTCTGTGATACTCAGATCCTTCACCTTGGTCACTGTACTTGTATTCAGCATGATATATAACATGACATAGGTTTGGGTATGGAACATGTGTTTGACATTCCTGATCTGTTCACTTTGTTAGCTGAAACTTCTATTAGATTGAGTACATGTCTAGATCTTTAGAAATGTATGTGTCATTAAGTGGTCATATAAAATGGTTAAAACTATTATTTTCTTGTATAAACTTAAGTACATTTTTACATTTGATTTTCTATATTGCTATCCTTTTTTGTTCTGTAGTTATTTTATTTTATATTTGAATATTTCCTTTATTGAATTATTAACAATGGATTATGTTTGAATCCTGGGTTTATGTGTTTGTGCGTTTGCCTCGGTACCCCATGTTCTCCCACGGATGTGTTGTTCCCGTGCGGAGCCCGCACGTGCGAGAGGGTGTTGAACCATTTGATATACATTGTTGTGCCATTCTCTAAAATCTTAAGCCTTTAGAGTAATTGGTTATTTAACATGGTATCAAAGTGGGAGGTCGAGTGTTCGAATCCTGGGGGTATGTGTTTGTGTGTTTGCCTTGGTGCCCTGTGTTCTCCCCACGGATGTGTTGTTCCCGTGCGGAGCCCTCATGTGCGGGAGGGTGTTGAACGATTTGATATACATTGTTATGTTGTTCTCTAAAAGCTTAAGCTTTTAGAGTAAGTGGTTATTTAACATATTATATATAGCTAGCTTATTTTTAATGAATGGCATGTCTGTTTATCCATAGCTAATAGGGGAACCCTTTTTAACTGAGTCCCTTATCCTAAAATCTGGTGTTTAGAAGGATTTAGCACTTACACACATACCCACACTCGATATTTTGTGCTCAACTCCATATATTGTATGTTTTACCTCGATTTCTATGTACACCAACCTATCACTTAAAAAGCTGTGTATGGGTAAAACTTGACCAACTTTTCATGCATTGTGAGGTAGCTAATGTCATGTCGGATATAAAGATGACATAATGGGAAATGTACTCACAATGGTTCGGACAATGAATTCTAGCAAATTAGTTTATGTCCCAGTCATTTGGTTAAATTTTGTCTTTGTATTTTTGATATTGTATGAATGATATGAAAGGGGAAAGCCTGTTGTGTACATGAAGTGCAATATATAGAATTATCATTAGCTGCCTTATTTCTATTTCTTAGACATCCCGCTGCTAAAAGATGATTAATTATCATCAGATGCCTCTTTCTTCACCCCATTAACAATATTAACTTTTTTCCACTAAAAAGAACAAAATACCACTCTATTTCTTAGATAAAATAGTAAGTTGCTTTAATTCACTCCATTCATTTTGATAAATAGGACACAGTAAGCCTTTTTGGACTTTGGAGCAAAAATGTCTATATGTCATATGACCTTGACATCATCCTTGTACTAATATGTACATGCATGTAAATGTATATAGCCTCAATATAATACTTGTAAAGTTGCATTACATGTCATATGCATATGACATAAATTATGCCATGTCCCTTGAAATTCTTATAACAAAAACGCATGCATAAGTCAGCTTTTCAGAATCTTCCACTCACCCATGTTGTGGTTCTCATTGTTCTCAATCAAAAATAAATAACCAAACTATAAGACCAAAGTGTACAAGTACATGTTGTGGTTCTCACGGTGCAATAGATCGGATTTTATCTGTAAATGCCTTGAACTGTTCAGAAATGCACATAGTAAAGAAGACCGAAAGGGGTTGTCGTTGCTGAAACCTTTTTCTTTTTTTCTTTTTTTTTGCTGAAACCTTTTTCTTGAAGGCTAGTGTGGATATATCCTTCAATAATAGAGTGGTATTTTGGTCTTTTTCTTGTTAAACGCTAACACCATTAATGTCGATCAAGAATGAGGCGTTTGATGGTAATTACCCATCCTTCAAGCAGTGGAATATCTACTAACTATAAATGACGCAGTTAGTGGTAATTTTCCCATATATATAACGTAGAAATAGCTTGCCAAACCCATTTAAAATTACAAAACTGGCCTGAACTCCATTCGCCAAGCTTAGTTCATTCTATGTAACTTTGCATGTGAAAATAATCAATGAAACAGAAGTTGAAAAGTATAGTCCCTCACCCCTAGTCACTCTTTACTCCTTACCTTCAAAAATATGCTACTTCCTTTCTTTCTATATAGCCCGTAGAATCAGAAGCAGGCCAAAGCTCCATAGTAAATAGAATGTCCCATTTTTTTGTCTTGATTCTCTTACTAGTAAGAGCAGTCAAGAGGCTATTTGGCATTAGTGAATCCATGTCAAACCTCTCCAAGAACTACTCCCAGATGTGTACACCAAACTGGCATTGCAACATAAGACATCTACTGCTTTCCTAGAGAAGCCCCAAATATGATGTTAGGAGAGACCCCACCATAGTATCCAAATTTATTAAATTCTTGAATATCTGTAAACTCTCCATCCCAAAGTTTTCACTCTTCCAAAAGGGCTATTCTCATCATTGAAATTGCTTAGCATGCATACCCATATAGATTCTCAAATAGAAACAATAACTATCATCTGAAATTCAAGATGGGAAATAGTTATTTTAGATAACTCTGTGAAAACATGTTGAAGTAACAACGTAGTATATAAAGTTGTTCAATGTATCTTATCAAAAAAAAAAAAAGTTGTTCAATGTATAATGCTCGTCCTATAAAAGCCTGCAAAAGGTGGGCAGATGCTGTCGTATTAAGTAATCTTTTACTTTGAATTTGCTAGAAATATCCCTTTAGTTGTATCAACATTCTGAAGTGATAATCTTGTATTTTTGACACGGATGTTACAAAATGTAACAACACAGTACAACAGATGCATCTGGAAGGGAGGGAAGCTGAGGATTGAGAAGGCTAAAGAGCATTATCTTGTTCGCTTGAAACGGGAGTGGGCAGAAGATGCTGAACTTGCAAGTCAAGCATCTAATAACAACCTTGATGCTCTCAAAATCCAGGAATCTTCAAGACGACCACAAAAAGTTCCAACCTCAGAAAAGATGCAACTTCGAGTTTTCTTTCCCAGATTACAAAAAGTAAGCTTCAACATATGCATGGGAAATTGGGGGTGACTGGGGGATAGTTTGAGAACATTTCAATAAAAATTAACAACTGGCATTCTGTACAATTTTTACGTAGTTTGATCTTTTTCCTATTATATATAACTCTTCACTCTTGGAGTGGAGTGGGGATAGTGAGTGCTTATGACCTTTAAATGGCCTTCAACACTTGACCCCAAATTTCAAACACCCATGAAGGCCACACTCAAAGTACCAGGGTGCGTCACTACTTCACTAAAATGAGCGCTTTTGTTCTCTTAGTTTTTATTATCATTTTACTTGACTGAGGTTGATTTGCTGAAGAATAGACAATTATTTTAGTAGAACTAGAAACTGAGGCTTGCCATGCAGGTGAAATCATTGCCTTACAGTGGAACAGGCAAGCATAAGTATAGTTTTCAACGTATTGAGGTTCCTTCTCTTCCAATTCATTTTTGCGACTGTGAGGAGCACCGTGATCCGTGTGATGCAATTAGAAGTGAATGTGTTTCTGCTCCTGAAATCAACTGTGGCGGAATGTACAAGGAAGAGCTGGATTTGATGACCTCAGTGATGAATAAGCTCTTTGAGAGAGGCTTTAGTAAGGCTGCAGATAGTGGGAAAGGGTCATCTATGGAAGGAGACTATTCGAACCAAGTTATTGAGGATGTGCTGCCACATGATGAGAATGAAGCTGATATGGAGACAGATGAAGATAACCTCATCATCAATATGGTGAGTGGGGCACGCAGTGGATTAGGTTTGAGTCAGGGGATGGAAACAATTTTAGCAGAACAGGTATGTTAATAAATGGCCAATTCTGCGTTAAAATGAGTTCTGTTCTCGAGTTTCAGAGTTCATATAGATGTCCCTAAATTTAATATAGAACAAATTTGCTTCTGTTGCCTTTTTTACGTGCCAACAAGTATGAGTTTATTTCTCTTTTGTTGCCAGAAATCAAGACTTGGTAAACGCCTAGCTTCTGATGATATTAAAACTCGGAAGGAACTCAAAAATCAGAAAAGGAAGAATGCCGTGCCTTATGATGGTTCGAGCATTTTATCTAACAAGAAGACACGTTTACTTCTGGCAGATGAGAGTAACACTGATAAACATGTGTCTACTAAACCTGAAAAGACCAGGAATTCGGCAACCCATCCTGAAGAGTTAGAGGGACTCGCAAAATCTTGGCCTACAAAATCAAAACCAGGTGGTGGGCATCAATCAAACAGAAGTCTTTCATGGGAGCAGAAGTCCTCTTGGAGAGATCTGATTGGAGAGACCGGCAACAGTTCTTTCAGCATCTCCCACATTTTGCCTGACAATGCTGCTAAAAAACATGAGCAACCAAACTCCGAAGGTCTGGATGCTGCAAATATCAATGACGGCAAACACCAGGATGTAGTAAAGCATGGGAATATGGATACCCATTCTAAAGAAGTAGAGTGCCTCACAGAAGAAGCTCAGCCCACTAAAGCAACAGTAGGTAGTTATGATTCAACAAAGGGTCTTTCGTGGTTGCAGAAGTCCTCATGGAGAGAGCTGGTTGGTGACGTAGGCGACACTTCATTCAGCATCTCACACATTTTACTGGGCATTGTAACTAAACAAGAGCCAGCACCGAAAACCAATGATGTGGAGGATGCAGCGAATTCTATCCACAACAAAAACCAGAATTTAGTAAAGCAGGCGAGAAGTGGATCTACTGGAGACAGTTGTAAATCTTTAGGATCTGGAGAAGTGGAACTTTCCAAAGACAAGGAAGAGCAAAAATCTGCAGGTAAGGACGAGGAGAAAATTTCTAATGGAAAGAAGTTACAGATTGTGCCGGAAAATAGTACTTGTGCTGAATTACTGGAGAAGAAAAGCGATTGGGCACCAAGGAAAACATTGATGGTGGAATCTGGAATTGGGGAATTTTGCTCCTTCATGAGAAGTTCAGTTTCCGAGAGGGAATGGATGAAGACTAAAACAGCTCTAAGTAGTTCCCTCAAGAAAAAAAGTAAAGACGAGTAAAACTTTGCTTGTAAGAGCGATGGAGGTATGGCTGATATAAAGTTGGGTAAGTTTGATGTTAAGATTAATCAGTGTCGTTAGAACCTTTTAGTGCCAAAGCAAATCGAAAATGCACCCTTGTTTTATCTTTTTTTTTTTTGAATTCTGTTTCCATTAATCGAATAATGATCAGTGCAGAAATCAACTCTCATATTTTCTTTCCTTAAAAATCATTTTTTCTGCTTTTTCTGCCATGCTCATTCTTTGTAGCCTTTGCTAATTGCTACTGCTATATGATCCTGTAATTTTAGCCAGTCTAAAGAGGAAAGAATACAATGTGCATTTGAAGAATATGATCCATGTTGTTCGGATCATGTGAGCTTGAAAAGCACAGATTTTGTATTTGATAATGGGAAAGAGTAAATTAGAATTTCTCTGTTCTTGTTTCATTTGCATCCATTTTGAGGGTGATGAAACTATTTGGTTGCTGCTGTTTCATTTTCTTTTCTCCATCAAGTCCCCTTGTGGTTTCTGCTTTTAAATGATGGTCGAGAACCTTCTGGTGTAGTGTCGTGCCTGGGTTCATGACCTATGTCACAGCACGGCCCAGACATGATTGGATGTGCGGCCTGATACAATAGTAATCGTTCCTTGTGCCATCCTGAGCCTGGGTTACTCAAAATTAGGCACGGCACTATACGAAAGGCAAGGGCCTCATCATGCCGGATTGGCACAGGCGACCCATTTGTGCACCCTTAGATATGTACCGTCAAAAGTAAGGTGTTCAACCTCAAACGACCAAAACCCATTGTCATCCCCTAACCAAATTGGCTTTTTCCAGTTTGGTTTGTTGGGTTTTCAATTTAGACCGAACCAATTGACACCCCTAACTACACCGGGTGGGGTCAAGCGAGATTTTTTTTTTTTTTTATTTACTAATAATATATAGACAGTCCAAACGGTCTTTGATTCCATAAAAAAAATAAAAATCGGCCTTTGATTTGCTTTATTTTGTAAACACAAGCTTTCTCGTCATTTGTCATCACAGTCACAGAAACCCGGTAGAGTGGCCCTACTACTGTGTTGTGTTTTTCCCTAACTTCCACAACTACCTTCTTTGTCTTTCATAATTACTGTCGAGACCAAACTTACGAATACACGCCATCTTTCTCTCTCTCCCGCCGGCGTATCGGTGAAATCAACGGCAAAGAAGATATTACAAAGAAAGAAAGAAACAAAGCAAGAAAGGAAGGAAGAGCTCTTACTTTTCTTCCTCCTTTTTGGAAGGACCGTTTTGGTTTACAAAACGACAAAACCATAACCTCACCGTTTCTAGCTAGCTCCTACTTTCCTAATCTTTCACGGCGACTCTTTCTGACTCAGGCGATTCAGTATTAACTTTCGCTTCTCGATTAACAGTGCACGTCGGCTAATAGCTTATACCGGCGGCAACCGCCGAACTTGGTTTTGGCGAGACTCTTCCAACGGTCCAACGCTTTGTTGTTCTTCGTCAACCCCCCAATACTAGCTTTCTCTCTACTACTATCCGTTCCGATTTGGAAACGTTTTGCTTCAGGTGGGATCCGATCATCTCTGCGACAAATCCGCTTCTCCGGGGTACCGGAACCAGACGTGGAGGTTCCCGCCGGAAAGGACTGATGAGCTATCTCAAGCAGGAAATCAAAGACCTTGGTCCTCTTCGCCCGGTTGTTATGATCCTTCTTTTTTTCTTCTTGCAAACACCACTCGCAACCCCATCTTTCCATATCGATCTCTGGATACAATCTGCTGCAATACCTGCAAAAGAAAGAAGGAAAAAAAATTATTTTTTTCGGATAGAAAGATTTTTTTTTCTAACTACAACTTACGTGTGCTGAAGACGAACCCCGCATTTCTTGCAGAGAAGAAGAGCGTTTCTGAAACCCATATCTCCACATAGATTGCAAACCTCTTCGATTCCTTCTCTTCCTCCATTTTCTACCTCTCTTCCTCCATTTTCAACTCACAATAAAGGAAAAAAGCAATCCATCGGTCTTTCCGGTTTCCTTGCCACTACCGCCAGTAACTTTTAACATGTTCTACTACGTGTCGTTTTCTAAGACGAGTAACGTGTCGGTTGTACATAACAGAAACACGACTAGGCACACCGTACACCATACGGGCCGGGAGGGAAACTGGTGCTGGTTCCGACAAACCTTAACCCGCTCCAATCGATACCACCTAGTAGTGTACAATGGGTCTATTGCTATACCGTGCCGTGCTGTGCTTGGACACAGCTTAAATGGGTCGTGCTGTTCCAACCCACGAGCAGCCCGGCCTGCTACACACCACCCTATACCAAACCGTATCCTAACCCGATTCGATTGGGTTTGTATCATTGGATGTGATTTGGGTAGATCCGAATTCAATATATATCATAGGCAAATTACTATTTTTTTTAAGAAAAAATTATTTATTTACCTTATAAATTGTGTAGCTTTATAATGAAGTATTTATAATCAACATATGCTTGAATGGCAAAAGGATAACTGGTTGAAAAAATTATCTATCTACATTATAAACTGTGTAGCTCTATACTTCG